>JAJJWX010004617.1:0-273552 GCA_023529315.1 Papaver bracteatum
GGAAGTTAAATGCATGCCCGTAAAAGTTACTGCACCATAAAATCCATTCTTATTTGTCCTGTCCAATTATTTTAGTTTGGTTTTCACATGAACCAATTATTTTTATTTTCAGATATCCAAATTGGTTCTGCAATTATTAACCAGCTCAAGAATACCATTTTCCTGGAAGTCATGATTGCCTTCCCATTAGCAAATTAACTTGGTACCATCATCATTACCACCATTAGTGCAATATCTTAAACTAACCTGGTTTTCTAATTGCTGTGTTAGGTAAGAGGTTCAGTTTTGTGTCTGTAGGATAAATCTGGTTCTAATTTTAAGAATAAGAAATTCTGCATGTATAAGTGCATACTTTTGTTCCTTCTGAGATTGGCAATTTATTAGTATTACAAGATGTTCACAGTTATAGACTTACTGGTGATGGGGCCAGATCTCAACTGGCATGCCTGCAAACTCTAGAATGAGTTATGCCCGAGTTCATATTTTCGAAGATCTTGATTTACTAGTGGTGAGACTTTGCATAAAAAGTTTGGGAGACTACTGCAAAACGTTCCTCTAGCAATGCCCCTTTATTTTTGTTCATAAATGTCACATAGAGATGAAATCGACTCTTGAAGATTTATTCAGAAGTACACAATCTTGCAATTTTAGCAGTAATATAACTAGAGTCCTAGACTTCGTCTTTCGAGCAAAATTTGCAACACAGTCAGCTACCTATTCACTAGTTTATATTACAAAAATGAATGACCCACCGAAATCTTGCGTACTAGTTTATATTGCAAAAATGATTGACCCACCGAAATTGTGCAAAGCAAGATGTATCGTGTAGGAGGTGGTGTGGGGCCCATGTCTGCCTCACTTCCTATCCGAATGTTTAGTGCAGCTCCCGGAATCATTGGATTCCACCGCAATGCACTTTTCTGTGTGAACTTTTTTTTGTTTCTTTTGATATGAAGAAAATTTACTTATCAAAACAATGTGAAGTGTAACTGACGTAAAATATTATTAACTACGCCGGAGAGCAATAAACATATTTAATCTACCATTGGTAGATTAACCAGTTCTTATCCATTTCACATGGGTACAAAACTATAGGACTTGCAAGGAAAAAGGCTATTTACATTTCTCCATCGCTCGGAGTTGTAGTCGGAAAGAAAAAGGGATATCTGGATTTTTGCTTTGGTAGATGCTAAATAAATGCTTCGAGTAGCTTCTGGCCAGCCTTTTACAGTCTTCAACCCCGAATCGAATTTCTAACTCTTTCACACACTTAATATTTGTTGAGATGTTCCTCGTATTAAACTCCAGACTTTATTTATTTTATTTATTTTTTTGTTTACTGTTTATTCTTGCAACTCAATTTTACTTTTCACTCTTGTCCACTATTGCAAGCTTTTGGATGACCAAAAGTGATACCTTAACTCGTTTCGGAAAGGGTGATACTTTCGCTCAGAGTTATAGTAATTGGATACTTAAATAGTTATAGTAATTGGATTAATAGGAATGGACAATTTTGTGCGAGAAGTAACCAAAAAAAGCTACACGGAATTTTTATGTGCGACGAGAATCTTTTGGGAATATTCTTTCCCAATTGTTTTATCAAATTGAACATTTGCGTTACTAGCAAATATATCATTCAAAAGCCAACTAATATTCAAGATCCGCTTCCACAGAGGGTAAATGAGTTAACCACTCCCGAAAATACATGGGATCAAGGAAAACTTGATACTTATTTTAATCTAGAAATAAAAGCGAAAATCCTAGCTATCACTACAAAAAGACAAGAACAAGACAAAGTCAGATGGCAACATCATCAATCAGGAACCTTTTTGGCAAAAAATATTTATAACTTTCTCATACAACAATATCAAGAGAGAAATACAATGATCTCCTTTCCTTGGCAAAAAATATGGAAAATCCATGTAATCCCAAGGATCAAATTATTCGTCTAGAAATTAGCCACAAAAGCTCTTCCAACTAATTCAAGACTCGAAGCGCATAATGCAGAGAATGAACACAGAGTGTCCAATGTGTAATTCCCAAGAGCAAGAATCAAAACAACACCTTTTTCTCTTTTGTCCCTTCACAAGAGCTATTTGGTTTGGTCTATCTCTAGAAGTGGTGAACACTAGAATTACTTCGGATTCAATTGAAAAATTGATAAAATATTGAATCACGGACCAAGATTTTATTCAACAATCGGATAAAATAACTACTAGATCCTGGTTCATTTGGAAATACAGATGCTCGGTAGTTTTTGATAAAATAAATCCAAACCCGATTCACCTCAAGGAGCACATCAAGAAATTTCTGAGCCTGAGTACACATGAAAGGATCCAAAAATCAATGAAGAAAGAAATAAGAAATAACCCCAAAGAGAAATTGTCTGACCTATTTTCGGATTGGATAATATTTACTGATGCATCTTTCAAAAAAGAGGATTCAACCATGGGATACGATTTTTTACTTTATTCTCTGGAGTCTGGACAACAAAACATTTATGTATATTGAAGCTGGTCAGAATTGGGCTTCCCCAGCCTTTCATGCAGAATCAAAAGCCTTGATAGAGGCGTATGCTTGGTTAAGTACATATATATTTTACACTGTCTCAATAGTTACGGACTGCAAAACTCTAGCGGAGACGATCAACAAGTCTTGCAAATATTTTCCTTGGAGCGCGGATAACGTCATACAAGAAGTGAACTCAATCTTTGGAGAAACTTCCAAGTCCAGCAAAGTATATAAACAGGAAATATAACTCTGCGGCGGACTACATTGCAAAACAAGCTCGAACAAAGCATCTTCGTCACAGGTTCTCCCACACTCAGCACAAGGTTTTAAAATCTAGTGTTATTTCCAATGTTTTTGATAAAAACGAGCTCATAATCATTTGTACTCTATTTTTTTGAGTAATATAATTCCTTTTTACATGCTCCCTCCGTTCATTTTTAATAGGCCGGTTTTGTTTTTAGCAAAATTTAAGGAAATTAAGAGAACTAATCATTGAAAGTGGTCCTCATGAAACTTGTCAATAAAAGAAGTGAGGTGAAATGGTCCTCATGACACTTGTCAACAAAAGAAGTAATGTGAAGTGGTCCACATGACACTTGTCATCAAAAGAAGTTAAGAGAAAAGTGGTCTCAAAAAATTAAAGTAACATTTGACTTCCCAATTAGGAAACTGGCCTATTTTTTGAAACTTTTATTTATAGAAACTGGCCTATTAAAAAAGAACGGAGGGAGTAAAAAAAAACATTTACGTTACTCTTCATTTTACAATAAAGTGGACATAAAAGGGACTCTCTCCTTTCGAGCCCTTCGAGCGGTCGGCCAATATCATTCGAGGCCCCCTAGGCGGCCGCCTATGTGGCCTAAACATTAGGTACGACCCTGGATCAGTTCAGAGATGACATCGGTAAGATGCGAAAGGAAAACTATGTAACTTGGACAACTAACATGGGCATCTGGGGAAATCAATCCAGACCTTTAATCATTTCCATTTTCACCGCATTATCAATCGCGATGTTAAAATCATTCCCTCTTCATCATTAGAATTTTGTCACGTCATGTCCTATATCTGGACCAGCCCCCACTGTCTCAGTTATAACAAGGTCACGTTAGGTAGTAATTATCTTTGACTAGCATACCTAGACTATATGAAATCAACACTATATGGATAGGGTACCAGTTTGTACAAAAATTCATATGGCTTCTCTTAGATATAGCCCACAGTTTTAATAACCATAGCTCATTTGACTTCAGTCAATTTATGTTTACTAAAATTCGAAGTTTGACTTTTTTATTATATTATCCATAGCCCACAAACTAGGCTAGTAAATCAGTGAATAAGAGAGTGAGTTGAAAAATCAGTACACCCGTTGGATCAATAAGAAACGGTCTCTTTTTTGATAAATTGATTGGGCAAAAGAATAAATAAAATCATAATCACATCTAAGAAATTAGGTCTACAGAACTATGAACCTCATTCAGGACTTGCAAGACAATTTTCGAAATAGTCTTGTGAAGTAATGGCTTAGGGGAGTTGCATGAATTGGTATAATTAACTTCCTAATTGCTGCTAAAGGCCAACTGAGACGATGCCCATAAAGAGGCGATTTTTGGTGATTCCCCCAAAGACGTATAACTCATCACTCATCAGGCTTTCGTGCATTGAAATCATTGAATAACTGGGAAAAGACAAATGCGTTGAAGATCAAACTATTCTTCACTTGGATATCGTGCTCACTGTTCGTAATATGCAAAAGACTCTCACCCTTGTAGTAAAATACAATCACTAGGTATATTTCTTGCACAAATAAGTTCCTCCACATGATGTTTGTAATGAATGGTTCCTTTCGACCAACTGGAGCTCTGTCCAGTAGACAATCCGTTGGTGGTTCCATGGCAATATATCATTTGGGTTTAAATATGAAAATCTAATTTTTTTTAGCACAACTAACCTTGAAATATCTTGTGAAGTTGATTTGATTATTTCTCCCTTAGTCCGTCCACGATTTTGGTTGATTGATTTTTCCACAAATTTAGAAAATAAAATTTTAGGGTTTATGGTTGACGGGTTTAGAGGAAGAAGTTTTTGTGAATATCCTATTTAGATTTAGAATTTAATTTTAACAACTGAATCAAATATATTGGATCGATAATATAAGCCTCTAACTGGACACCGTTTTGTGCTAACTTGGTTTTGGATATGGTATGGGCTATGGTTAATAAATTAAAAAATAATATGGGCTATCATCCTGATCATGAGAAGTTAAGTAATAGATTATCACTGGACAAATAATAATGGATGTGTTTGACTTTTATAGAACTGAAACTTATTAAAATCGTGTTCATGAAACCTTTGTACTAAGAAGAATATTTGGCAACTGGATGTATTTTAAGGTGCAATAACTATACATGTCCCGCGAAGATAAGACTGATTTGAGGGGTGCAGTATTATCACTCAACAATATGATAACTTATTGGTACAGGGAAGTTAAATGCATGCCCGTAAAAGTTACTGCACCATAAAATCCATTCTTATTTGTCCTGTCCAATTATTTTAGTTTGGTTTTCACATGAACCAATTATTTTTATTTTCAGATATCCAAATTGGTTCTGCAATTATTAACCAGCTCAAGAATACCATTTTCCTGGAAGTCATGATTGCCTTCCCATTAGCAAATTAACTTGGTACCATCATCATTACCACCATTAGTGCAATATCTTAAACTAACCTGGTTTTCTAATTGCTGTGTTAGGTAAGAGGTTCAGTTTTGTGTCTGTAGGATAAATCTGGTTCTAATTTTAAGAATAAGAAATTCTGCATGTATAAGTGCATACTTTTGTTCCATCTGAGATTGGCAATTTATTAGTATTACAAGATGTTTACAGTTATAGACTTACTGGTGATGGGGCCAGATCTCAACTGGCATGCCTGCAAACTCTAGAATGAGTTATGCCCGGGTTCATATTTTCGAAGATCTTGATTTACTAGTGGTGAGACTTTGCATAAAAAGTTTGGGAGACTACTGCAAAACGTTCCTCTAGCAATGCCCCTTTATTTTTGTTCATAAATGTCACATAGAGATGAAATCGACTCTTGAAGATTTATTCAGAAGTACACAATCTTGCAATTTTAGCAGTAATATAACTAGAGTCCTAGACTTCGTCTTTCGAGCAAAATTTGCAACACAGTCAGCTACCTATTCACTAGTTTATATTACAAAAATGAATGACCCACCGAAATCTTGCGTACTAGTTTATATTGCAAAAATGATTGACCCACCGAAATTGTGCAAAGCAAGATGTATCGTGTAGGAGGTGGTGTGGGGCCCATGTCTGCCTCACTTCCTATCCGAATGTTTAGTGCAGCTCCCGGAATCATTGGATTCCACCGCAATGCACTTTTCTGTGTGAACTTTTTTTTGTTTCTTTTGATATGAAGAAAATTTACTTATCAAAACAATGTGAAGTGTAACTGACGTAAAATATTATTAACTACGCTGGAGAGCAATAAACATATTTAATCTACCATTGGTAGATTAACCAGTTCTTATCCATTTCACATGGGTACAAAACTATAGGACTTGCAAGGAAAAAGGCTATTTACATTTCTCCATCGCTCGGAGTTGTAGTCGGAAAGAAAAAGGGATATCTGGATTTTTGCTTTGGTAGATGCTAAATAAATGCTTCGAGTAGCTTCTGGCCAGCCTTTTACAGTCTTCAACCCCGAATCGAATTTCTAACTCTTTCACACACTTAATATTTGTTGAGATGTTCCTCGTATTAAACTCCAGACTTTATTTATTTTATTTATTTTTTTGTTTACTGTTTATTCTTGCAACTCAATTTTACTTTTCACTCTTGTCCACTATTGCAAGCTTTTGGATGACCAAAAGTGATACCTTAACTCGTTTCGGAAAGGGTGATACTTTCGCTCAGAGTTATAGTAATTGGATACTTAAATAGTTATAGTAATTGGATTAATAGGAATGGACAATTTTGTGCGAGAAGTAACCAAAAAAAGCTACACGGAATTTTTATGTGCGACGAGAATCTTTTGGGAATATTCTTTCCCAATTGTTTTATCAAATTGAACATTTGCGTTACTAGCAAATATATCATTCAAAAGCCAACTAATATTCAAGATCCGCTTCCACAGAGGGTAAATGAGTTAACCACTCCCGAAAATACATGGGATCAAGGAAAACTTGATACTTATTTTAATCTAGAAATAAAAGCGAAAATCCTAGCTATCACTACAAAAAGACAAGAACAAGACAAAGTCAGATGGCAACATAATCAATCAGGAACCTTTTTGGCAAAAAATATTTATAACTTTCTCATACAACAATATCAAGAGAGAAATACAATGATCTCCTTTCCTTGGAAAAAAATATGGAAAATCCATGTAATCCCAAGGATCAAATTATTCGTCTAGAAATTAGCCACAAAAGCTCTTCCAACTAATTCAAGACTCGAAGCGCATAATGCAGAGAATGAACACAGAGTGTCCAATGTGTAATTCCCAAGAGCAAGAATCAAAACAACACCTTTTTCTCTTTTGTCCCTTCACAAGAGCTATTTGGTTTGGTCTATCTCTAGAAGTGGTGAACACTAGAATTACTTCGGATTCAATTGAAAAATTGATAAAATATTGAATCACGGACCAAGATTTTATTCAACAATCGGATAAAATAACTACTAGATCCTGGTTCATTTGGAAATACAGATGCTCGGTAGTTTTTGATAAAATAAATCCAAACCCGATTCACCTCAAGGAGCACATCAAGAAATTTCTGAGCCTGAGTACACATGAAAGGATCCAAAAATCAATGAAGAAAGAAATAAGAAATAACCCCAAAGAGAAATGGTCTGACCTATTTTCGGATTGGATAATATTTACTGATGCATCTTTCAAAAAAGAGGATTCAACCATGGGATACGATTTTTTACTTTATTCTCTGGAGTCTGGACAACAAAACATTTATGTATATTGAAGCTGGTCAAAATTGGGCTTCCCCAGCCTTTCATGCAGAATCAAAAGCCTTGATAGAGGCGTATGCTTGGTTAAGTACATATATATTTTGCACTGTCTCAATAGTTACGGACTGCAAAACTCTAGCGGAGACGATCAACAAGTCTTGCAAATATTTTCCTTGGAGCGCGGATAACGTCATACAAGAAGTGAACTCAATACTGGAGAAACTTCCGCAAGTCCAGGCAAAGTATATAAACAGGAAATATAACTCTGCGGCGGACTACATTGCAAAACAAGCTCGAACAAAGCATCTTCGTCACAGGTTCTCCCACACTCAGCACAAGGTTTTAAAATCTAATGTTATTTCCAATGTTTTTGATAAAAACGAGCTCATAATCATTTGTACTCTATTTTTTTGAGTAATATAATTCCTTTTTACATGCTCCCTCCGTTCATTTTTAATAGGCCGGTTTTGTTTTTAGCAAAATTTAAGGAAATTAAGAGAACTAATCATTGAAAGTGGTCCTCATGAAACTTGTCAATAAAAGAAGTGAGGTGAAATGGTCCTCATGACACTTGTCAACAAAAGAAGTAATGTGAAGTGGTCCACATGACACTTGTCATCAAAAGAAGTTAAGAGAAAAGTGGTCTCAAAAAATTAAAGTAACATTTGACTTCCCAATTAGGAAACTGGCCTATTTTTTTGAAACTTTTATTTATAGAAACTGGCCTATTAAAAAAGAACGGAGGGAGTAAAAAAAAACATTTACGTTACTCTTCATTTTACAATAAAGTGGACATAAAAGGGACTCTCTCCTTTCGAGCCCTTCGAGCGGTCGGCCAATATCATTCGAGGCCCCCTAGGCGGCTGCCTATGTGGCCTAAACATTAGGTACGACCCTGGATCAGTTCAGAGATGACATCGGTAAGATGCGAAAGGAAAACTATGTAACTTGGACAACTAACATGGGCATCTGGGGAAATCAATCCAGACCTTTAATCATTTCCATTTTCACCGCATTATCAATCGCGATGTTAAAATCATTCCCTCTTCATCATTAGAATTTTGTCACGTCATGTCCTATATCTGGACCAGCCCCCACTGTCTCAGTTATAACAAGGTCACGTTAGGTAGTAATTATCTTTGACTAGCATACCTAGACTATATGAAATCAACACTATATGGATAGGGTACCAGTTTGTACAAAAATTCATATGGCTTCTCTTAGATATAGCCCACAGTTTTAATAACCATAGCTCATTTGACTTCAGTCAATTTATGTTTACTAAAATTCAAGTTTGACTTTTTTATTATATTATCCATAGCCCACAAACTAGGCTAGTAAATCAGTGAATAAGAGAGTGAGTTGAAAAATCAAAGTACACCCGTTGGATCAATAAGAAACGGTCTCTTTTTTGATAAATTGATTGGGCAAAAGAATAAATAAAATCATAATCACATCTAAGAAATTAGGTCTACAGAACTATGAACCTCATTCAGGACTTGCAAGACAATTTTCGAAATAGTCTTGTGAAGTAATGGCTTAGGGAGTTGCATGAATTGGTATAATTAACTTCCTAATTGCTGCTAAAGGCCAACTGAGACGATGCCCATAAAGAGGCGATTTTTGGTGATTCCCCCAAAGACGTATAACTCATCACTCATCAGGCTTTCGTGCATTGAAATCATTGAATAACTGGGAAAAGACAAATGCGTTGAAGATCAAACTATTCTTCACTTGGATATCGTGCTCACTGTTCGTAATATGCAAAAGACTCTCACCCTTGTAGTAAAATACAATCACTAGGTATATTTCTTGCACAAATAAGTTCCTCCACATGATGTTTGTAATGAATGGTTCCTTTCGACCAACTGGAGCTCTGTCCAGTAGACAATCCGTTGGTGGTTCCATGGCAATATATCATTTGGGTTTAAATATGAAAATCTAATTTTTTTAGCACAACTAACCTTGAAATATCTTGTGAAGTTGATTTGATTATTTCTCCCTTAGTCCGTCCACGATTTTGGTTGATTGATTTTTCCACAAATTTAGAAAATAAAATTTTAGGGTTTATGGTTGACGGGTTTAGAGGAAGAAGTTTTTGTGAATATCCTATTTAGATTTAGAATTTAATTTTAACAACTCAATCAAATATATTGGATCGATAATATAAGCCTCTAACTGGACACCGTTTTGTGCTAACTTGGTTTGGGATATGGTATGGGCTATGGTTAATAAATTGAAAAATAATATGGGCTATCAATAAAAGGGGCTATGGTTAATAAAAGTGTGGGCTATGTTTAAGAGAAGCCATTCATATAACCATGTATAGAACGGAGGCAGGTAATTTGAGTTACCTCTTCCAAAATTATCGATGGCACGAGATTACTACTACTTGGTGTGGCAGGGAGATGCACAAATAATTTTGAGTTCGTTGTATTTTTACAAATTTTACTTCTACATTCATTGTTTGATTTGGTATAGCGCACAGGGCCTGATACGTAAACCCAAGGCTGTGCATATGAACCCATTTTCATAGGCATCACTTTCGTTCTTTCTCCTATACCAAGGTATGAATCGGGACGACGGAAGTTAATTTCATAATCAACTTGTGCTCTTTCATAAGTACGTCTGGCGCTCCAATCAGGCCAAAGAGCGGAGACGAATTAGGGGTGTACAAAATGCCCGGAAGCCTGCGGCCTGCCATGTACCGCCAGGGTCCGAAGGAGCCCATGGGCGCCCGACAGCCTGTCATGGGCTAGCCCGGCCTGCCCGATAATTATAAGTGGGCGGACCCGGATTTTTGTTAAAATATTGGAGTCCGGCCTGTTAACCTGCCCGGTAGCCTGTTTAGTTACCTGGCCTGCATGACTGCCGATAACCTGTAATAAAGTTTTCTACTAGTGTGATGGATTTCTCAAAATATTAAATTTAATATTTGGACAATTTATTGGGGTTATGAAAAATTCTGAATTACATTTCACAGTAATGAATATGAATTGCTTGAACTATCATTTGAACTAGTTACTGATATATCATCATTCATCAAGCCAAAAAAACAAACCTATATACTTTAAAATTTTGAATTATTTCGTGGGCCCGAGGGCCTGCCCAGCCCGACCTGGCATGTATTGTTTCATAGGTATGGACGCGCTATGGGCATTAAATTTTTGTTGTTGCCCGGCCCGTCCTGTTAAAACTTAATGGGTAGTAAGGACTACAAGTCCGTCTGGCCCGGCCTGTGCTATAATCGGGCTTGGGCTGGTCTGCCCGGTCCGATGTACACCCTAAGCCGAACTATCTTCAATCACGGTACATACTTGGAGTCAAGATACGGCTTGAACCTTAAACATAAGATAAGAAGCAAAAAAGATGACGCTGAGCCCTAATAAAAAACCGCAATTTGACCCATGCATTGATACCTAATAGAGGTCTAAGAAGTTTTCAGATCAAGATTAGATAAAAAAAAAATGCTTAGATAACTGCTGATAGCCGGTTTCTTTTCCGTCTTTTCTAAGAAGTTTTCAGATCAAGATTAGATAAAAATGCTTAGCATCTGCACAGACCAAGTTGAGGACAATTTCAACCATAAATAAACTGGCCTGCGCAATGGCTTTGGCGGTAGCTGAGCAGCAACCAAGATGTAGAAAAAAAAAACCATCACTCCAGTATGTTTGATAATGCAGCTGTGATTAGATTCCAAAACTAAATTCTCTCCATCAGATATCTTGAAAGAACCAGGTTGAGGGAACTAGCATCCAGCTGGTACACCTTACATATCCCCTCTCAAGACCTACCCCATACCCATAGGTCATAAGTAATAAAACGTTGGGTAGGTAGTCTGGGACCTATCACACCACCACTTATGATGCCGTCGAATCCTTGGCACGCCTTTTGGTGTAAAACCCTCATTTCTAAGGCTGCACAAGAACTGGTCACTTGTCCCTGTACCGGTCTGGAACCGAACATACCGAACCGGTACCGGAGTAACCGGTACAGGGACCGAGAATAGATTTCATAACCGGTGTAGGGATAGGTATATGGAACGGTTTTTAGCCTATTCCCGGCCTGTACCGGACTATAAGTACCGGTGTATAATTTTCGTAGATCTTATAATTAGAAGTAATCATGTCCATCGATTTTAGGTTTTGATACTCATTTTATCAATTGAGTGAGAGAGTATCGACTTTTTTTTTTCTCAAAACTTTAGAACAGAAAAGCCATTGTTTATCTTCTTCTTCTCCATCTCCGACTCTAACTCTCTATCAGATTCACCACCACTACCACCTTCTTCTTCACCATCACCACCACCACCATCATCAACATCTCCTTCGTCAGTTATTTTTTCAAAAACTTAAAGATCTTGATGAGATGTTAGAAACTGTGTAGGAATTTAATTTTTTTTGGTAAAGGGTTTTCATTTCTTAATGTTGAGTTGTTGAATTAAGGTTTTTGAGTAGGGGTTTTTGTTTATTGGTCTTTAATTGTTGAATTAGAATTTTGATTAGAGTTCCGATTTTTTGATGTTTAATTTCATCCAGATTTGGGGTTTGACTAAGTGATCTTAATGGTATGAAGACGAATGAAATCAAATCGGAGATTGCACAATTTGAGTTGGTTGTTAGAGATTGAACTGGTGATGAATAGTTGAATAACCATGAGGTGTTTTCAATCCGATAACGCGGAGAAGATAAATGATCTGATAACTACTTCTACTAGTTTGGAGGATTCACGTAGATGTTGCTATTAAAAAACTTGGCAAAAGAGTATTACAGGAAAGTTCATCTCTTTGGATTTTGAGCTCTCTTCAGTTGGTATTGGTAGTTGTTCATGTAAAATTGCTACCAGAATGCGTAAAAATGCACAAATTAATTGAGTTGCAAAATGGTATTGTTTAACATTGTTGGTATGCACAAATTGAATAGTTGTGTGTTCTTAATTATATGTGCAAATGGATTCAGTTTTGTAAAAAAAAAATTACAAATACATATGATGTATTAAGAACAATCAGATACAGAGAAAATTATGTTGCTTATCTTGTATTTTTGGTCTCCATTACTAGAGTGACAATGAAAAAAGAAGGTATTATGTATGTTACAAAATTACAGGTAAAAACCCGGTACCGGTCTGGTACCGGACCTGTACCGAAAGTACAAGTACAACACCAGGTACAGGTACAGGGACCGGTCCTCAAAATGAGGTACGGTCAACACCAGGTACAGGGACCGGTTCTATAGGAAAACCGGACTGAACCGTCCCTTGTGCAGCCATTTCTCTCTCTCTCTGCTAATAAATTCGTTGTTTGTTCACCTCACCCCAACAAACAAACACATCTTCTCCTATTTAATTCTACTTACTCTATTACGCTTTGACTCCTTACACATTTAGGGGTCACCAAAAACGAATTAGGGGCGACACAAAACGACAAAATAACAAATAATTGGTAGATTATTTTACAACCGGAAGGTTATTTTCGGGGCATTTTTTTTAATGGCCAAACTACCCTTTACAATCGGTAGATAACTATACAATCGATAGGTAATCAACAATCGAGAGTAAATTTAGTTTGTATGACTTCTGATTATACAGTATCCCCAAAATAAAATCCTAAATCTTTTGAATTTTGATTATCCTATAATCGATCGGTAGTAAATAAAGTTATATTGACTCTCGATTATACAGTAAACCTTTGGAAAAAATGCTACCATAATCGGTAGGGAATTTAGGTTATTTAACTTCCAAATATAGAGTAGCCCCAAAATCAGATTTTCCAAAAATCCTCTTTTTTTTGGAATTTTGGTTGAGCCTATACTCGGTAAGAAAGGAAGAGTTATCATGACTTCCGATTATACAGTGGCTTTCTTTGCAAATATCCTACCATAATCGGTAATCAAGATACTTCGTATAACTACCGAATATAGAGTAACCCCAAAATCAGATTTTGCAAAAATCCTTTTTTTTTTTGGAATTTTGGTTGAGCCTATAATCGGTAAGAAAGGAAGAGTTATCATGACTTCCGATTATACAGTGGCTCTCTTTGCAAATATCCTACCATAATCGGTAGTCAATATACTTCGTATAACTACCGAATATAGAGTAGCCCCAAAATCATATTTTGCAAAAATCCTCTTTTTTTTTTTGGAATTTTGGTTGAGCCTATAATCGGTAAGAAAGGAAGAGTTATCATGACTTCCGATTATACAGTGGCTCTCTTTGAAAATATCCTACCATAATCGGTAGTCAATATACTTCGTATAACTACCGAATATAGAGTAGCCCCAAAATCAGAGTTATCATGACTTCCGATAATGAACAAACCCTATGGGAACAGACACGTTTTGTGAAAATTTCTGGAAAACCGAATAGGTTTTCAAATTCATAAACCGAAAAAATTTCCACGAGACGCTGTCTCGCACTCTGCTAGGGGGCTACGCCCCCCGGACCCCCCCTGACAGCGGCAAACAATCTTGAAAATATCCAACACATATAGCTACCGAATATAGAGTAGTCCCAAAATCAGATTTTGAAAAATTCCTTTTTTTTCTGAATTTTGGTTGAGCCTATAATCAGTAGTAAATGAAGTTATCATGACTTCCGATTATACAGTATAATCTTTGTCGAAATCTTACCATAATCGGTAGTCAAAATAGTTCATATAACTACCGAATATAGAGTTTCCCCAAACTACCGATTATGGATTAGCCTCCCGATTATAAAGGGGCATATAAGTATTTTTAACCTATTTTGTCTTTTATTTCTCCCCTAATTGCGTTGGGGTCGCCCCTAAATGTGCCAGGCTTTGACTAATACAACATTCTTGTATTAATTTTCCTTTTCTGGATCCATTATAATATTCTTGTCTACTCCCTAGTTAGCAATTCGCGGTACGGGAAACGTTCGGAACGGGATACGTATGAGTATTATACGGATACGTAAAATTTAAATTCGGTCAAAAATCCGGTCAACGATTCGTGATACAGAAGTAGTTCGGAACGGCATACGTACGTGTATAATTCGTTTTACAGATACGAGTTCGGGACGCAAAATTCGGCAAGTAGAAAGTAGGGGAAAACATAAATTTTGTGAGTTATATGAATATACCTAAAATATATACAAATAGAACAGCAAAATAATCACAGACTTGTGGTTTGGGGTTAAGTTAGTGCACCTGAAGTGGTGAGTTCGACTCTCGCTTCATGCAATTTTTGGAAAATTAAGATAATTATTAAGGGGAAAGCTGATTTTGGGGTGGATTTAGAAAAAAAAGAAAGAAACGCACGCTAAGAGGATGGCCTTGAAATGGTTTTTCATGTTACTTTCTCAATAGGGTTTACCTCTAATTGGTTTCTTTGGGGATTGGCAGCAGGTGCCAATGTGTTATTGTGCTAATATAATTATAAATATAAATTCTCTCGGGCTCGGTGATGGAACGAAAGACAAACAGTTTAATAATTTACACATTTCAGAATCCTTTCTTTATAATTTGCACATTTTTGAAGCCAGTAATACAATTTAACATCACCGTCCTAGATGGATATTTTTTTGCAAATTCAGCGATAAATGGATTGTTTTCTTTATATTTTATTAGTGGCGAATGGCTGATTCTTGTAATCCTGTTTGACAGGAGGTTTAATATTACATATGCAACCACAAAAAAAGAAGACATGCTTATGGCAGTAACAGCTGCGGGAACATAAGATTGATACGAAATCGATCGGAGAGAGGAAGAAAAACAAGAGACGCACCTCATCTGATGTGTCTAGGGCTATACAAAGTTAGAACATGGAAAACTTTGATCATTAAACTTAAACATAATCACTCACGTATATCTAATTGGGAAAACAGGAAAGAAATACACGTCACTACTGTCCTGACTCTTGTTGTTTTCATTTCTCACAAACTTCACTAAGTTTGTCGATAAACATGAATTCTCCACTTTGTCATGTGATTTGCTGTGGTCCTGTGAGTATGTAAGTCTAGTAGTTCATTACCATGTTCCATGTCAAACTTCTCATCAACCAACATAACATACAAGTCCCACCGAGCCCTACAAATAATTTTTTGATATTGGAGATTTTTTAATTCTACCCCGAAATCGGCTTTCCATCTAGTAAACGTGGCTTTCCCCCTAACAATTATCAAAATTAACCTTAAAGTATGAATTGGTGCCGTCCAAGTAGTCCTAGTTAGAGTAGGTCGAGTACAACGGACGATTTAAGTAAACCAGGCCCAGTTTAGCCAACGAATTTTATACCCGAATAAATCGCCGAATTACTAGCTAGGGTCTACTCTACTGCCCGCGTTTGACTGAACATTTAATTTTTGTCCAACTGATCTGGTGGTAAATGTGTTATTCAGACATTTTAGAGTAGCCTAGACGAGGTCATGATGTTTTTTGGTGTTGCAGGGCATAAACCAAAAAGATCTTATCTCGTTTGTTTTTGTTGTCATGCTGCAGTTTCAAACTTTCATGCAATGGAGCTCATAATTGCGTAGTTTATGGAAACAATTCAAGCAAATTCATTGTATTGAACTTTCTTGACGCAAAATCAAGGGGCACAAGTACATTCTGTTGGAATATTTTCAATTGCGCTGCGAAGGGGGGCGTAGCCCCCAGGCTGTGGTCGACGCATCTCTTTGTGAAGAGAAACCTGTTGGTGAAAAGACATGTCTTTTCCCAACAGATGCAAAAACCCCTATAAGTAGCATCTCCCAAACCCATTTCAAAATCATCTCTTGGAAACCCTTTCTCTGTTTTCTCTCTTCTTCTAAAGCATCATCAGAACTTTCTTTTCATGTGTTCTTGATTGGGTCAAGGGGTGCAAACCTTGAATCCAATTTCCAGTTGTAGGGCTTTCATTGTATCCTGAAGGCAGTATTTCACATACCTGTTGCAATTGCCAATTCGTTGGAAGGGTAGAAATATTTGTCTAAAAGAAATCACCAGAGCCTTGAAAGCTTTTGAGTACAACCACAGTCTGTTTTTGTTTCATCTCCATTGCAACCCAGAATTTTCCAACAGTTTTAGACAAATAATTTCTGGCAATGGAGGGTGAATCTTCAACTTCGAATGCTACTGCACAATCCCTGCAAGTGATGAACCAAACCCTGACTCGACTGGAACGTTTTGATGGTGAAAATTTTACTCGTTGGCAAGAGACTGTGAAGTTCTTCCTTATGACCAACAAATTGTGGTACATACTTGAAGATGGATTGGAGGAGATTCCTGCACCGTCAGAAAAAGATACTCCTGATTTGATTACCAAACGAAAGAAGCGTCAGGAAGATGATTTCATGTGTCGTGGACATATTTTGAATGCCCTGGAAACTTCTGTTTACAATGCACATCGGAGTATTGCGACTGCAAAGGGATTGTGGACTGAGCTTGACAACAAATACAAGATTTCTGAGACAAGCAACAAGAAATTCCTGACTTGCAACTTCATGGATTTTAAGATGGTTGACAGTAAGTCAGTCATTGCCCAGGTCAGTGAATTTTTACTCATTGTTAATCATCTTAAGGATGCTGGATATGAACTTCCTCCTGGGTTTATTGTTGGTGTTATTATTTCTCTTCTTCCCTCTTCCTGGAATGGTTATAAGAAGAAACTTAAGCATGCTGAGACTGACTATGATTTAGAGGCCTTACAGCGTCATCTTCGCATAGAAGAGGACTCTCGTAAACGAGAATTGAAGGATAGTCCACAGTCTGGAAACCATTCTAAGGTAAATAGCGTAGAGACACCAAATCCTTTGAAACCTAAGAATGATACCCAATTTAAGAAGAATAATCATCCCAACAAGAAGAGTAAGAAGAAGGGAAATTGATACTTCTATGACAAACCCGGCCATTTTGCTCGTGACTGTCATCTCAAAATGAAACAACAGCAGAACCATAAAAAGGAGGCAAATATGGTCGATGACAATCTTGTGATTGTAGTGCAAGCCGCTGATGCTGTTTCTGAAACTGGGAGTGGATGGTGGTACGACAATGGTGCAATCGTCCACATCTGTAAGGATAAAAATATTTAAAAGACTTATGAAACGGTTAGTGGAGAAGGAAACTAAGTTGTCTCCGCAAACGGCCAACACAGCAAAGTCATTGGTAAAGGCACTGTTGAACTCTCGTTTACTTCGGGAAAGACCGTTACTCTTACTAATGTATTACATGTCCCTGACATGATAAAGAACCTTGTTTCCGGCGACCTTGTTATGAAGGCTGGATTCAAGACGACCTATGAGTCTAATAAGTTTGTATTGTCCAAAAATGGTGTGTTTATTGGACAAGGATATGCTTGTAATGGGATGATTAAGCTTAATTAATATAATAAATAATGGTTCTGCTTATATTGTTGACTCTGTTAATCTATGGCATGGTAGATTTGGTCATGTAAATTATGGTTCCCTTAGAAACATGAATCGATTCGGTTTGATTTCTGATTGCAATTTTGATCATGCTTCTAAATGTGAAATATGTGTGCAAGCAAAGATAACTAGAATTTCCCATAAGTCTGTAGTACGAAATTCTTCCTTACTTGAATTAGTACATAGTGATGTGGGTGATTTGCATGGTTCTGCCACTCGTGGTGGAAATAAGTATTATGTCACTTTTATAGAGGATAGTACTAGATATGCTTACACATATTTTATGAAATCTAAGGATGATGTTTTTGACATGTTAAAAATATATAAAGCAGAAGTAGAGACACAATTAGGACTGAAAATTAAGATTTTACGTTCTGATCGTGGTGGTGAGTATTTTCCTAATGAATTTAAATTCTTTTGTCAAGAGCATGGTTTAATTCATCAATTTACTTCACCTTATACACCTCAACAAAATGGTATGGCTGAAAGAAAAAATAGAACTTTGATTGATATGGTTAATTGCATGCTTATAACTTCTAGTTTGCCTAATTCTTTGTGGGGTGAAGCTATGTTGTCTGCATGTTATATTTTGAATAGGGTTCTTTTGAAAAATAAAAATGTTTCTCCTTATGAGTTGTGGTTTAAAAGGAAACTAAACTTGAAGAGACTTAAAGTCTGGGGTTGTTTGGCATATGTTCGAAAGCCTGATCCTAAAAGACCAAAACTAGGAAACAGGGCTTATAAATGTGCTTTTGTGGGATACTCTCTTAATAGTATCACCTGCAGATTTTTAATCCTTGATAATTTCGAGATTATAGAATCTGTAGATGTGTAATTCTTTGAGAACTTAAATAGGAACAGTTCTCAAATGCAACCCATGGAGAATTCATTGTTACCTAGTCTAGAATCTGAAGAGACTAATGAGAATGATGATCATTCTATTCCTACTCAAGACATAGAGGATATTTCTGAACCCATAGAAGATATTGAACCTAGAAGGAGTAAGAGAGCAAGAAAAGAGACAAGTTTTGGTCCAGACTTTATAACATATCTTGTAGAAGGTGATAAGAATACAATTCTTAATATTACCAAATATGTTGCGCATGTTGATGATGACCCTAAAACTTATGCTGAGGCTATGAGTTCCAAATATGCTAGTTTTTGGAAAGAGGCTATCAATGATGAAAAGAATTCTCTTTTGACCAACGGTACTTGGATATATTGTGATTTACCTCCAGGCGTAAAGCCTATTGGATGTAAATGGATTCTCAAGAGAAAGATGAATGCCGATGGTTCCATTGATAAGTTCAAAGCCAGATTAGTTGCTAAGGGTTATAGGAAAAGACATGGAATTGATTATTTTGATACATATTCTCCTGTTGCACGCATCTCATCTATTCGTTGTTTAATTGCACTTGCTTCTATTCACAATTTAATTATTCATCAAATGGATGTCAAAACTGCCTTCCTAAATGGATATTTGGAAGAAGAGATATATATGGAACAACCTGAAGGTTTCATATTGCCAGGCCAAGAAAATAAGGTTTGCAAGTTGGTTAAATCTCTTTATGGCTTGAAGCAAGCTCCCATGCAATGGCATGAGAAGTTTGACGAAGTGGTTTTGTCATATGGTTTTGTGGTGAATGATGCGGATAAATGTATCTATAGTAAGCATGATAGTTCTGGATGGGTGATTCTATGTTTGTATGTTGATGATATGCTTATTTTTGGATCTGACATATCTGTGGTGGAAGAAACAAAAAGGTTTCTTGGCTCTAACTTTGATATGAAGGATTTAGGAGAGGCTGATGTAATCTTGGGAATTAAGATCCTAAGAAAGGGGAATGAGTTGGCTTTAACCCAATCTCATTATATTGAAAAATTTCTCAAAAGGTATGATCATTTTGATGACGATCCAGCACCTACTCCTTTGGACCATACTATCAAGTTAACGAAGAACACCGGTCGTACTCATGCACAACTTGAGTATTCCAGTGTTATTAGGAGTCTTATGTATGCTATGCATTGCACAAGACCGGACATAGCCCATGCGGTGGTGGTATTATGTCGTTTCTCAAGTAATCCTGGTTCTGAACACTGGAAAGCGGTTTCCAGAGTTATGGATTACTTGAAAGGAACAATTGATTTTGGTTTGCATTACCAAGGCTATCCCGCTGTATTGGAAGGTTACAGCGATGCTAACTGGAACAAAGTAGAATCCAAGTCCAAGTCTATATCTGGATGGATTTTTACTTTAGGGGGTGCTGCTGTGTCTTGGAGTTCCAAGAAGCAGACTTGTATATCTGATTCAACAATGTTGTCAGAATTGATAGCCTTAACGAATGCATGTAAAGAGGCAGAATGGCTTAGGGACCTTCTTATGGAAATTCCACTTTGGAAGAAGCTATCTCCAGGAGTTTTGATTAATTGTGATAATCAAGCTACAATCTATAATGTCTCTAATAAGACTTATAATGGAAAGTGTAGACATGCGAGTCTGAGACACCAAATGGTTAGGCAACTACTCAAGAGGGGAGTAGTTACGGTTAACTTTATTGAATCAAAGAGGAATTTGGCAGACCCATTCACAAAAGGTCTACCATATTCAGTTGCTTCAATAAAATGTAATGAAATGGGACTAAGGTCTGTGAAGGAAGGTTGATCTCCCATAGCAGAAACCCAACCTATGTTTTGAAAAGGATAAACAAGGTTCAATGTGGTACCAACAAGTTATGGCTGTAGATTATGGAGCATTAACATAAAACTTCCCATTTCAAGTTAGTGCTGGTTTTTCTTCAAGAAAATAAGATGGATGTAAATCCTTAATGAGTCTGTGATAAGTAAAAGGTGACTCGCAGAAACACCTTCGAGACTTACCTATATGAGTATGGAAATGTGGGCCGTTTCCTAAGAGAAGAAGACCGTTCTCTAAAGAAGACTCATGAATAAGGATATAAGCACAAGGCCTTTATAGTTCTTGGCTACAGAACATATGTCTTATGGAATCAATATGTGTGGAGACTCTGGTTTTGTCATAAGGGATTCTTGGTTCAAGACTAGTTTCACCATAGAATATCGATAAAGCTTTGAGTTTCTTACACTAAGTGAAGGTTCAAACCCAGAAGTTACCTATCATTTATGTATTGGTTTCAACGATGATGCTTAGTCTCAATCGTGCTAGAACTACGTTGGCTTGATCCCACTCGGGTACGTAGGCAGTCACTTCGGTGATGCAGTCGCTCCGATTTAAAAGTTTTTAACTTTGTTTTATGGTTTTTGAAAATAGGGGGAGAATGTTGAAATATTTTCAATTGCGCTGCGAAGGGGGGTCCTGGGGGGCGTAGCCCCCCCAGGCTGTGGTCGACGCATCTCTTTGTGAAGAGAAACCTGTTGGTGAAAAGACATGTCTTTTCCCAACAGATGCAAAAACCCCTATAAGTAGCATCTCCCAAACCCATTTCGAAATCATCTTTTGAAAACCCTTTCTCTATTTTCTCTCTTCTTCTAAAGCATCATCGGAACTTTCTTTTCATGTGTTCTTTATTGGGTCAAGGGGTGCAAACCTTGAATCCAATTTCCGGTTGTAGGGCTTTCATTGTATCCTGAAGGCAGTATTTCACATACCTGTTGCAATTGCCAATTCGTTGGAAGGGTAGAAATATTTGTCTAAAAGAAATCACCAGAGCCTTGAAAGCCTTTGAGTACAACCATAGTCTGTTCGTGTTTCATCTCCATTGCAGCCCAGAATTTTCCAACACATTCCATAGGAAGGAGTACTGTCCGAGTAAAACATCCTCAGAAGTCGACTCTCCAGATCGAAAAACATCTTCCTCCAACATTCCTTCGCATCGGCGGGTCCGTTCAGTCTCATATGCAGTAGCATTCTTTCTAGTTTCTACAACCTCCTCTAATTCCCCATGTAGTTTAGCGCACTCGACTTTTTTCTTCTCAAGTTCCAGAGATAATTCAAAACACTTACTCTTATAATGCTCGAGAGTACTCGTCTATTTAACCCCAGGTTCTCAGATTAAACCAATTTTTCTTTAGAGTCTAAATAACAATTCGATCTAATATTTTTATGAGATGCTATGCTTCTCCAATTAAACTCTAGACCTGTCACGGAGCTAGTAAGGGTCTAGTGGGTACAGCAATCCCCACTAAGTTTTAATATCTTACCTATATAGGTTTACTAAATTGGAAATTTTACTGCTAGGGAGACAAATTTGTGGGGCCAAAATTGGAAATGCCAAATGGCCGGAAGTCTTTTTAGTGTTTACCGACACTTATTCTAAATCTATGTGCTCCGTAGTATAGTAAATAAATAAAGAGAGTTCTTCTTCAAACTTGAAAGGGATGTCTCACGTCCACAGTCTTTCATGGAGACAGTAAACAAGTGATTTTATTATCAAAGAGATGCTTAATTGAGGTAGGAATTATTATGAAAATGGTATAACTATTTCAAGATAATTTATAGTTTTATTAGGGTTTATGTGATTGGGATTTTTCTTACTCGGTAATTCTGTTCATAGTGTATTAGATGATAATCAAGAGTCTATATCACGAATTTAGATAATTGAATCAATAATTCATAATTTTAGAAAGTGGGGGCTTTTGAAATTATAGTTTTCAAAAGCATCCCAAATTAGCTTACGAAAATGTTACTGTTATTTGTGATAATTAGGATCATGTTGTCCAATACTATTGGAGATACTTAGAATCATGTTGTTCAAATGTTATTGTGTTAGAGGTATAAAAAGGATGGGGAAGTAAGAGCACTAAAATACAGACACAATTTTAATCATTATTGGCATTGAGGTGGTGTAAGGAATTTGGTACAACTATAGAAAGTCCATATGGCTTGGTTTATTAACGTTTACAGAGAGTGCTCTGCAACTACTCAGGTATAAAGGGTCTTGCATAGAGTCATAGACATTCTTTTGTTATGACCCGAACACCGTAATTATGAAATGACAAGGCACTTTAAAGCTTTTGGAATTAATCTTTCATGCTAACTATTTTGTTTCACTGGATCGTGATTCCTTTTTATCGTTAGTTGCTTTTAATTATTTCTAGCTACTTTAGGTCACTAAGAAATGTATATATTCCGTACAGGTGAAACTTCAAAGCACAAAGAAGACGGGAAAATACTTCAAAAGAATTACACCGACGGATGTATCACCACCTTCGAAAAAAAGCTTAAGGAAGTACAGTAGGAACTGGTCAACAATCATCCTCACCGGCGGTAATTAAAAACTCTAGTACTTTGAGATTTGTTTTTCTATCATGCTACATTTACTCATTATGTATTTGTCAATTTTTTTTTTGTCCCCCCAACTTGGATTCCTAGCTACGTCCTTGCTGACTTATAATAAAGTCACTTAAATTTTTGTATTTTTATTTACTTTTTACTGTTTACTTTTGCAATTCATTTTTACTCTTGTCCACTATTAGAAGCTTTCAAGACTACCGGGGTTTACTGAATCCAAATAAAACAAAATAATTTTCTTTACATGTTCCAGGCTAACAGTCATGAAAATTTTGAGCAAATTTTGGATTTCTTGGCAAGTTCAAATAAAGGGAAGCCCAAATAGGTAGAGAGCACATGAAAATGGGGATTTTGCAATTTAGCCAACAATGAATGATTCTCTCTGCACAGAGTGCAGAGAAAAAGTTCCCATTTCCGTGCTTTCAGATTGACTCTAGAGTGCAGCTGCTGCTGCAGCTATATCTGGAGCTCATTGCATATCACACCTACACGGTGGTATCGGACACCATTGGAAGTTGGAGCATGGGATGTTTGGCAAGCGTGGAAAGCATGGCATGTTTGGCAGAAAGATGTAAGAGGTGGAAGTGATGCTATTATACTAGCTAGTTCCTGCTCAATTACTAGTTGCGCCTTGTTTTTCTTCAATATTTTAGTACTGCTGCTATGTTCTGGGCTAGCTAGTGTTATCTCTGCAGTAGCTCATTCCAACAATCTAGAAGAACTGTCTATTTAAGCTAGAAGAACTGGCTAGCAAGTGTTCTCTCTGCATACTCTTAGATGACTTAATTGATATCTACTTAGCAACTTATTCTTATAGATTTCATTTTCTGATGCGTAAGTTATAAGAAAATGATGAGTATCTTAGGGTAAATATTGATTCATGTTTAGTTACTAAACCAAACAGCAGATGTCATTATATGCTTGCTGATATATTGAACTACAATAGACACCATCCTTGTTATCTGATTTTATGATTCTTTCCTGCGCATGTTGGTGTCAAAATATTTGTGGTTCTGGCTGGGAGTGCTAATTTTCAGTGGAAAAGATATATCTCACCTTCATCTCCGTATATTATTCTCGATCTATAAGTATCGTTCTGTATAGAGTCGGAAGATGTTTAAGGAAAATTGGAGGTTGTATAATGATTTTTAGATGTTCAAGTTTTAGCAAGGTTTATGATCATCAAACTGCTGAGGGTACTCAAACTTTTACCAGAACCAAAAGTTTGTTTGACCTGTTCAATCAGCTGACTCATCTGACGGTAATGGTAATTCTTTATATTATAGATGGAATAGACAGAGTATGTGATTCTAATTATATTTGTTGGTTGTTTTTCATCACTATATGGATCTATTTTTTGCCTTCGGGGAATTTTGCTAATTACATTTGTCGTATTGCAGAGATATGTCTTTGGAGGATAGTCAAATTTTGTGCAACTTTTTGCCTCTTCTAAGAGAGTATCTTCCGGAGGTTGCCTCAGAGATTCAATCTGATATGTACTCATACATTAACAACGGTGAAGGTGCTCCCCATATGATTCACTCTTCTTGTCCTGGCCACTCCTCATTTTATGTGCTTGATGTTTGGATATTTATGTGGCGTATCTGACTAATCCCTTCATTCATTGAACATGAATATGTTATAAATAATGATCCTTGTCCAACTCATGAATTATGTGTTGTGTCCTTTGTATATGCAGCTATGATGGATGATTATGTTTATGACTTGTATGCTGTGAAGGACGAGATGAACACATCTGAAGAAGAAGATGATCTGGATGCATATCCCCTGTAAGGATTTCTGCTTATCATGCTCGACTTTGAAATTTGATTGATAAAGGATTATATTGTATTTAACCATGTGTTATCTGGTTTAGAGTTCAAGTCGGTGAACATGATGATTACTATGATGGACCACAGGAATCTGAGTGGGATACCAGCGATCCAAAATTGAGCATCTGTTATACAGCAATGAGTCAGTAGTCAATGTTAAAATGTATTCATACATGGAGCATCATTCTTCCCCATATAACGAGTTTTAGTAAATCTTTTTCACGTGTAGGCATGTGCTGATCCACTTGCAGCTGAAGTGGTGGTACTGATACACATCATCATGCTACTTGTTGAGGCTGGTTCAGCGTTACGGCAATGACTGAGAGATGGAACAAAGAAACAGAAGTATTCATTTTCAACCTCTTCTCTCCAAAGTGGTTGAGGTCGATTCATAAAGTGATGCTGGTACACCACTCATAACTTCTCCAAGAACGAACATATGGAGCTTCTATGGATGAGTCGTCGTTTAAAATCTAGTAGACTATCTACATTTCTCAAGGGTTGTTATATGAGTTTCATGACGTATGGATTGGTGAAGAATTAGTGAAGGTAAGTCACTCTTGGACCACCATCTATTAGTGCTTGTATTTGAGTAGCGATGAGTTAATATGAAACTTTGTTTGGGTGATGAAACCTTAGAATTGTATTGATATTCTGACATTTATCACTCAGGCAATGTTGACACCATAAAAAGAAATCCAACCGTTAGAATTAAGTGAATTTTGGATATGTTAGGAATATATATGTCAGGAAGACTCTGTTAACATTTCGGGATGATCGGACACGGTAAAGTGGCAGAAACCGATGCATTACAGAGAGACCATTGTACAGAATTTATATAACGTGATAGAGTCATCAAGATCTATAAATTAGTACTTATACTGCATGGATTTCTCTGATTTTTAGATATGAGAGACCCATTTTTATGATTATTAAGCTTTAAAAATTTCAGAACAAAAGGATCATGTTAAGTACCCCAAATGGGGAATTTCCTGTAGTTGTGTTTGTTAGAATTCAGTTTTTTTTTTTTTTTACCAATTGCTTCTAATTTGGATGTCTCAGGTATTGGAGTTTTGGGAACATATATAACTATGATGTTTTGATCTGTTTTTTAATAGTAGTATGGGGACTATGTTTGCTATATTGACATGCAATCACCGAATATTTTGATCATCTTCTACCTTGCTGACTTTCCTTTTTATGGCAGAGTTGTTTTATAAGCATTGACTGTTCTTCTCTTATTCCTATTCATCTGTAATCATTATGTTATATATGTGAAGGTCCTTGGCTCAATGCTAGGAAGACAAAATAAGTACTAGCACAAGGATTTTGCTAGTCAATGTACGTTTCTATCTCCTTGTCATCTCCACATCCTAATTCCTTATACGATACTCGACTTGATATGCATTCATACTCTTTGTTTAAACCTTGTTCAAATCAACATGTTATAGTCCACGGCCTCTTTTTCCCCCATCTATTGAAGCTTGATAACTTATTTCACTTTTGTTTAGTTTAACAGGGTTCAGGCACTGAATGTGCATTGAGTTTTCAAAAGGAATGATGCCTATGCAATGGCAACCGGAGACGACGCAGTTCGTAAGAAGAAGAACAAATTCTTGTTGGCTTAATAATAAATGGCTAAGGTAATGCTCGCAATATGCTTATTCATAGCATTTATGTATACTTGGCAGTTATGGCTCATGAACACAACATAAATTGGTTGAATGACTTCTTTTGAATGTTGGAATGAATGTTAAATTATATTGAATGACTTCTTATGTGAAATGTTGAAATGTGAAATGTTGGAATGTGAAATGTTGGAATTGGATTGTATTGTAACAATTCCAGGGGATAGGGTACCTGCAGGGTAAAATGAAAGGGATGGAAACATTAATATTGACCAGGTCAATAAAGACTGACTTTTTTTTTGTAGCAAAAGAATTCGTAACGGTACAAAAGTGTCACTAATTTTTTACCAGGATACTAGGAGTCAGTCAATGTTTACCTGGTCAAAAATTAGTGACCTCGGTAAAAATTTAGTGACGGAACAATCTTGGTTACTAAAATTTTACCAGCACAATGTAGTCGGTCAACGTAGACTAAGTCAATGTATTTGTAACCGTAAAAAAAAATTCGAAACGGTCTATATTCTGTCACTAAATTTTATTTCGTGACACTCAATCGTCTGTCACGAAATGTGTCACAACCTCACATTAGTGACGGCAACATGTTGGTTACGAAAATTTGTTACACACCTGGTTGTAACGGTCCGTGAGCGTCACGACCCTAGTTCGTGACTGAAATAATGTGTCGCAAAACGCAAAATATGGTGTAGTGAACAACACTATGATTGGAAAATTGGTAATGGGAAGAGAATCAAAATATGGGAAGACATATGGATTCCAGATTCAACAGCTAAGCTCATAAAACCCACTCATTTCCCACAACACATTGAATTGCTGACACACCTTATGCAGCCCAATGGGAACTGGAATATTCACCTTGTTCATCACATTTTCAATCTTAACATTGTTCAAGCCATTCTGTCTCTGAATACTCATCCAGGGGAAGAAGACACAATCCAATGGAATTTAAACGAAACTGGCAAGTTTTTCGTCAAGCCATTTACAAGACAAAGATAGACAACTTATACAGAAATGATATCCTAACAAGAAATTGGGAGGCTATACGGAGGCTGAGCATTGCCCCCAGTTATCAAGATTTTTATATAGAAATGTGCTCATGAAATACTACACACTGATATATAGACTGCAAGCATTCTCCATTATATTGATCATATCTGTCAAGTATGCAGCAATAGGATGGAAACCATGACACATCTTTTCTTAAACTGCCCTGCAGCAACTGAAGTATGACATGAAATTATTGGAACATCTCATGGCATGTTTGATAATACCACAAAATTTATGGATTGGTTCAAATCCTGGTTTATCCCTGGAGTTACACCTGGAAAAAT
Source organism: Papaver bracteatum (assembly GCA_023529315.1). Lineage (NCBI taxonomy): Eukaryota > Viridiplantae > Streptophyta > Magnoliopsida > Ranunculales > Papaveraceae > Papaver > Papaver bracteatum. Next base: position 27,925 of record JAJJWX010004617.1, read on the forward strand.
TATATGTTACTGCTTGTTGGTATATATGGAAGGCTAGGTGTGACGTAGTTTTCAATCACACCAAGCCTAATGCAAAACATACATCTATATGCATTAAGCAACACTTATGTGACTATAACAGAGTTCACAACTTACCAACTCATGCTCTGAATATTTTTTCACTAAATGATGAATATTTTGACATTGAGGAAGACATTACAGTTACATATGATCTAAAGCAACATGCTCCACATGAGTGTGGTTTTATCATCAGAATTTGTACTATACAGGACCCTGAAAACTTCAAATATTTCTCTACACTAACTATTTTGGATGCTGCAGGAAACAACATTGATAGGAGAGGACACTCAGGCCATTTTGGACAATGGGGAGCAACAGGAGGTGTAGACCTAGCTTTCAGCTGGGCCAATGAGAAGCAACACATGAACATTGAAGTACAAGCTGAATCCAGGGAAATTCTGTTAAGGTTTCAATTCCTATATTATCATGCAATCAAGGGGAGACTCAACCTCAGTCATTATGAAGACTCAAGAAGCAATGATGAAGACAATTACTCAAGAATCAATCCAATATCTTTTGTGTTAACTAGTCTTAAAATTATCCATAAACTTCAAAATTTGGATAATCTTAATATAGTTGTCTTGTGTAAAAACAATGTAAGCAGGCTTGGCACAAGCACTGCTGATACTACGTATGTTTCTTAAACTTTTGTCCAAGTTTTTTTTTCCATAAAAAAAGGGATGAATTGGGGTCAGTTAACTTCATTCGTACGTCTGCCGCTCCAATCAGGCCGAAAAGCGGAGCCGAACTATCTTCTAGCTGTGCTAAACTTGTTCCCGTCACAACTACCTGTTGTAGTATATAGACTTTTCTTGAGAAGTATACTATATTATCTGCCGAGTTAGACTGACCTGGCCGGCCGGCAATTTCTCTCCCAATTTGATGATCAAAACCGATTTGTTATGGTGGAACTCGGATGTTCCGTAGTGGACCCACAATTATCGAAATTATAGTGTACACGCATGGAATCGTGTTTCTGATCTGGGATGGATGGGACATGACTCTCTATATAAATATAGGCTAGGCTAGGCCAACAGAGCTAATATCCATTATTTGTTTATTTATAAAATGATGACATGGAGTCGGTTTTGATCATCTTAATTCTTCCGTTTGATATACAGTTCGTTCCTTTCTTCTGGTTAGATTTATTGATCATTGCCTGGTTAATTTGATAATAATTTTCATCTTAATACGCTGTTTAACATGACGTAGTCTTCACATGGGAAGAAGAAGACGGATGGAGTATTGTTGTACCACGTTGGACGCCATGACCTAACTAACTTCACTAGCTAGTAAGGTCACATGTGAATGGGATGTACGCGTTATCCGTGACCAAGTCACGTACGTGATCCATTTTATGGGGAACTGCTCTTTGGCTAGCTAGCTTAGCGCACCACAAAGCCTTCCAAGTTAATCATAAATTCATAATCCAGTTTGATTTTGTAATCCTTAACCGCGTGGGTTATGGATAATTCGGGAATTGACCAACTATAAATAGTTAATAGGTACGTAATACATAACACATACTAGGATCTTGTTTGCTCATCTTTTTTATTTGATTACCAGATGAAAACTGTCAAGCGAGTGACATGGATTAATCCCGTAAGTTGGGCGGGTAAGCTACTTCGTTTACTGCATATAAAAGCTAAAACTACACCAACTACAACAGATTGTCACGTTGATCTCCCTCGTGATATCATCCTAGAGATACTCAGTAGACTTCCAGCTGAGCTTATTTTCAAGTGTCAATGTGTTTCTAGACCTTTACAAGTTTTAACCACTACCCCATTCTTTACTCACATGCAACGTCAGCGATCTACTTCGGTAATAGTTGTCCAGCTTCCTTCTTCGGAAGATTTCCCCGTCTTTGAATTTACAAAACTTCGTTTTATGGACAAAGAGTTTGAAAGGATTGAGGATAAATTCATGAGATCATTGTACCAAGTTCGTTCATGCTCGTATAATATTTGCCCAAGGTTTCTTTTGGGTTCATATGATGGGTTTCTTATGTTCGCCAACTTTATGGGCTTGCCTCAAACTTTTTATATGTGGAATCCAATAACAGGGGAACAATTAAAAATGGAAGATGAGAATATCCATGTATGCGGGTTATACTTCAATCCAGTTAGAAAGAATCATGAATTGTTGTATTATACTATCGATGACCTCGCGCCTTTCGGGCAATATTGCAACTTTGGCGCGCACAACTTAAGAACTAAAATAAGAAGAAACGTTGGCAGGTTTTCTTATCCACCATCTAGACACAGACCCCCTGTTATCATAAAAGGGACCTTATTATACTGGATGATTGATCGGTCGGAAAACGTATTCTCGGTTAACAGAGTGTTTCATCCTCCATTCTCAGATTCTATTATGTCGTTCAATATTGAAACGGAAGAATTTAGCACACTGGAACCTGGAGGACCCAAGTATAGCACCACAGAACCTGGTGGACAGTATAGTGATGGAATGTTGAGGATTGATAAATTGCATTTGTCAGAAATGGATGGGGAATTATGCTTGTGTGATTTCGTAAGTCTTAATTATCATCAACTTCTCTTGTCAATCTATAACCACGCAACACAATGCTGGAGTACGAGAACAATTGTGATTGTCCCTCTCTACCCTCGTCAATACATAGCATATTGGAAAAGCCATTTTTTTACAGAAGTGGTGCAGATCAAGGACAATGAGTTGTTACTGAGACAAGGGAATAGGCTTCTGCTTTATAATATGCTTTCACATGCTTGTAAGATTTCTGAGGTAATAGGGTCTATAGATAAAGGTATTCGAGCAGTTGTCCATGCTCCTAGAATTGCTTCCTTTCATTTGTGATAATTAGGCAGAGATGCAGGTTTACTCGAAGTGTATTCACCTGGTACGAAAGACGACTGTGGTATTTCTTTACCGATAAATCATTGAGCTTCCTTTTGAATGCTCAATTGGTCAGCCTTTATATTTTCATACGGTTCAAGGAACAAGACAGATTATCATCAAACCATCTGGAGCGAGAGATTTCGTAACTCTTTACTTCTACGACATAGATATGAACTCCTTTCGAGATATTAAAATATTTTATTTATCACCATCAAGCTTCCCATATGTCTATGGCATGTTCACAACCCCAGAGACGCTTTTTCCTGTTCAAGAGAGGGAAAAAAAACTGAAGATTATGAATTCATAGAAACAGTTGTGGCAGCCATTTATGCTTATACTTTATTTGTTGTTTATCTGATGTTTCATCACAAACTCATGGGCATCGTCAAGTGCCCAGCCATATGCTGTTGCATTATTCTGTTATTATTTCATTTATGCTGCCGTCCATCTCTACGATTAATCAATTAGTTCCCTGCCTCTCTCTATAATATCTTTGATCAATCTTGATGAGTAGCTAGCTAGCAACGAGAACCTTTCCTGCGATTGAGTGCACGAGCAAATTTGTAGTAAGAGGTCCAACAAGAGAAGAAGATCTTGCGCCTAAACTTGATGCGCTTTTAGCATAACTAGATGATGCACTAGCTCCTGATGGGGTGAAAAATTCCCCGCTCACTAAAAGATGACCTTCTGACCTCCAATTACAATGCTTCCATTCATAATCTGGTGCATCTTCATACTTAGTGACCTACACAACGGTGAATTAATTGGAAAAGAATTAGTCTAGCTCTCTAATAATCTAAATCTTGCAAAAAGGATACACAAAATGGAAGATATTCTTAGGAATTTACCTCTTTGCTGAAGCGGTTATCCCTTGACTGTTGATGGTAGGGCGTGCACTTCCACTAAACATGAAAGTATCCATGTCTACACCTGCAAGAATGATAAAGGAACAAATAATGCTAAACAATTTGGTAGCATGCCATTAATTTCAAAAATGAAGTATGGTAGGAGTATAAAATCTAATAATGTATCTATATCCCCGTGCATCTTTATATACAGAAAATGCACATATTATCATTCTAGAGAATTAGTTACCTTGGCATTATTTGAACTGATCCTTCTCCAAAGTGGTTAAAAGCAATGGTAACTTGCATATTTTCGTCTTGCGTATAAGAATCTGAAGTGGTTAAAGGCAATACACGGCTATCTATCGCGAAAATTTGCATTCAGGCAGAACAAATATTCCAATTTATTTATTGAATTACTAAAACAAATAAACACGCACAAAACTGCAAAATGCAGAAAGTAAAAAAAAAACATCATCCAGGGAGCAACAAAATTATTCGTAAAATTCTCTCTAACTCTAAATGACAAATGCAACAAGGAATGGCTAACGATTTTCACTACAAATAGATTCAAGGAAACAACATTGTATACCGACTGTTTCTTCTTAGCCTTGTTCTTCTTCAAGCTCCTCTATTAATCTTCCTCTTTTCCCCATATATGTACCAGTCTTCAGCGAAACTAAACTTTCAATGTAATTCGCTTCTTGGCTTATCAATAAACACCGAATATTTGGCTTTCTAGCAGTTTCATTCACGGGGTCGTATAAAACTAGATCATCCGTATTTTCAAGCTTAAGCAGAATCTCACCAGTCTCAAAAGACCACATGAGCTTCACATCATCATAAGGACAAGTAAACTCTGTATAGTTAATGTTATAACGTTTTGTCCAAGATTCTTCAACTCCATAACCCTGCATTACCCATACATCAAGCGTCTGCGCAAATTCCACAAGAACACAAAGGCACCCTTCCAGCACTCCTAAACTCACAAACAAATGCTCCTCATTCTCCAAAGGTTCTTTAGGAAGTTGAATATCTCCGAATTGCTCGTCGCTAATATCCAAAGAGACTATAACATTGGAAGAAGACTCTTTGGCGCGTATTTTTTCACCTAACCAATGAAGACTTCCATTGACAAGCACCCCAGATACTGGCTCAGCAGGATAAAACTCATACGGAATACGTTGAAGGTTTCTCCATGAATCCGATCCCAACGCGTAAACTTCGACAAACCAACCATCCTTTACTCCATGAGAGCCAGGCTTAGAACGTGCTCCTTTAGGGTTTACCATATGCACCAGTTTGTAATCATCATTCTGGGAATCATAACCAAAAGCATATCTGTCTCTTCCGACGTATGAATATCCGTTTGGTGATCGAGGTACATCTTTGTACTCCATTGTAGCCGGGTTCCAAAAACAAAAACATTTCTTATGATGAATCCAAAGGCAAACGAGACCGTTACAAGAGCTATACAAGTTATAATTAAAGCTAACTGAACTGAGTGTGAGATCCATTTCAATAAGATCATCTTCATCATCATCATAATTTTTTATTGTTAATGGTGTTAATGAATCATAGCTAATGGAATAGAGTTGATTATCTTCAAGACAACTAAAAAGTAGATTATAATATTTGTTTCTTTGAATGAAAAAATTAGGTTTAGAAATTACTGATAGCCATGTTTTGTATACACACTTGCAGACAAATGTTGATTTTGCCGGAATCCGTATTAAGATTTCATGGTAAATTTCTTCTGGAACGCTCGACATTGCTGTGATTTTTCTCTGATATCTTGTTAGCATTGGAAAATATTTTAGGGTTTTCCTAGAAGACCAGTGATATTAGGCACTAGGGTGGGCATACACATGAATAGATGCAGAATCCAACAGCTCGGGAGTTTTATCCCGGCCAGCTGGGTTAACCCTATTTTCAGTGACCAGCCCTCAAAAGCCCCTTCGCTCGCCTTAACCTAGTTCTCCAAAGCCCCTCTGCTCGCCCTCCAATTCTTTCGCAGAGGGACGGGGATGCGATGCGTACAGTTTAAAAATTTGTTTTTCAAGTTAAAAAACTAAACCAGGAGTCTAAGATTTCCTTGTGAAATCACTTATGAAATTTAGATGCGTTATTCATTAAGTCTCATAGGAATCCAAGGGTTCGTCATCGAGCTGAGTATCTCCTAGAATTAGATGGACACATAGCTATTATTGACAGATTAGATAAGAATGTGGTGAAGTTGTGGAGATCGGAAGATGAGGTGACATGGTCGGGACAAACCTGTAACTACAGAAAATCCATAGTTACACCCAATCACTAATTCGATAGATACAAACTCGAGTTTATGCACAGATCTTATATTATATTAAATTTCTTTTGATTCAAAGTTATAATACGCTCAAGAACACTCAAGATCTAGATTATCTCTCTCAACAAAATATACTCCCTCCTTCCTTAAATGATCCAACCCCTTCTCAGGAGGCTAAGTCTCCCCTTATATAGGGAAAAATTACATAATGGAGTACAAATCGATTTATCTCGGACCGACACTTTTATCTCGCTCAAAACAACTTTATGCTTACTTTTCGCCTTAAAGATCGGCTCTTGTCGGGGACAGCTGTCCCTTTTCTTGCACTACAATCCACACTTCGCGTTATTACTTTGGGAAACCTTACTATTTCTTGGACAACAAGTCATACCTCGCGCAATCGACTTCGTAAACCTTCCCTTTTCTTGTGCAACAATCCACACCTCGCTAGATGCCTTCCCGAGCAAGTTAGTTTTACCTCGCTAGATGCCTTTTCTAGCAGTTCCATTCACAAAGGGTCGTATAACACTAGATCATCCGTATGCTGAATCTGAAGCAAAATCTCGCCATCCTTAAAAGACCACACAAGCCTCACAATATCATAAGTAAACTCTCTATAGTTAATGTTTTGAAGTTTTTCCCAGGATTCTTCAACTCCATATTCCTGCATTACCCATACATGAAATGTCTCATCAACATAATTAGGCAGAGATGCAGGTTTACTACTCATCATACGTGAGTCTGATATGTTTTATAACACATGAGCTATTTTTTCAGTCGTCCCATGACGCTGTTAAATGTTTTGTTTTGGAAAAAAATTGTTACGGGGAAATTTTAGGAGTAGAATTTTCCGGCAACATGGTCCAACTCAAAATTCGTGGACGGCCAAGTTTGTGGAAATGGTGGTGTAGACCAAAGTTCGTCCGTGGGTGTTATTGCGTTGATATTGTGTAGGCAACAGGAATTATAGCGGCGGTTGATAAACACAAACGAGTTTTAGACCATAATAATGTTTATTACTCCTCTCTGCTTCGGATCCTTCAATTCCCCCTGGATTCGAAACATATAATCGACTCCAAGGGATTGAAGAAGATCAGGAGGTTTCTTCGAAAATCTCTGATATCAGCATTACCAAACCAACAGTGACCGAGCCAATTCAAGCAGCCAACACCAAGGTGCGCAAAAAGTCTAAAGTGACAGTTCCCAATGAGATGTTAAGCAGCAAAAAGAAATGCAGTTCGAAATCTCTTACCAGTCCAAGTAATATTTCAGCAGGTAAACTCATGGATTTTGGTTCTATAATGGGGTTAAGCTTTCCCTCTTCGAAAACAAGTCGTAAGGAAATGTTTAGTGGTGTGGTGAAAGATCACAAGGGTTTAACCATGGAAGAGTTAGATGAAAATCCTACTTAATTGTAGCTTGCGATCTTGTTTTGATTCGTAAGCATAGTGGTTGTTAAATTCATGGTTGCTTAGTTCTTAAGGTTTGTCAAGAGGCCTTTGTTGTTTGTTGATTGTTCCTAGAACTTTTTTCTTGGGTTGGGGTTATTTCCCCTTATTTTGGTGTATTCGCTTGCGCACGGCTTGTGTGCTTCTTAATACATTTCTTTTTGATCGATCAAAAAAAAAACTCCTACTTTCACGAATGACAATGATGTACAGCATCTTCGGAGTTAAAAAGGAAATATTTATTTTATTTTATTTTATTTTTTAAGCATAGGAAATTGTTATATTCCTCCCCTCAATACGACCAATCAGCCATGAAGTTTTTACATAGGAGATCGTTGGTTATCCGCAATTTGAAGTCTTGCCAAAGATGTGAGCAACAGGCCTCACCCTAGCAGTGGACGTCAAAGCTTCACCCCAGAAGCTACATTGGGTGGTGTAACAAAATTACTAGCATTAAGAGTATCCGTACGTCATCAGCTTCCCTCGTATATATACGCATAAGATCGCAATAGAACACTTTCTTGAGCTTCACAATATTACTGAAGTGATTTGTCATCTAGTTAGTCATTTCATTCTTGCCCCGGCTACAGAATGTGGGGTTTATGATAAGTTTTGGTATTACAAGTGAAGTAAATGAAGCATTAGCAAGAATTATATATTGTAAAGATAACACGGATGTTGCTTAAGTTTTTTATTAGAGGGGGATAATGCCATTGTACGGAGAGCGTCTTGCCCACATGTACAGAAATGGGTGCACGCTAAAAACTGTTGGAGAAAAATGAGTTTTTAATAAAATATTTTGGTCTTGGTGTGGTTTGATCTAGTGACCTATGGGTCCAAGGATACTTGCTCATTTTATGAGTGAATGAATCTCTCTTTAGTCCCACATTGGGTATAATAGAGAAGGAGCTCCACTATATATCCATATGCTTATGGATATGTTGTAAAACAACATTGTGGGTGGAGCGGGTGAACAAAAATACATATTTTGACCCATGCGATATGCGAGTACGCCATGCACCAAGTTCCTCTTCTAATAGAATTTATTTTTTGGGCGAGTTTTATTTAAGGAAAAAATTCTTTTTACGTATTTAACTCGGTTTTGAAGAAAACAAATACCTAACTTGATTTCCAAGTAATCGTCTCCTATAAATACTATTCGAAAACCTGTTTAGATCAAAACCGAAAATTATCATTTCGTTTTAGGGTTTTCTCCATTCATTTTTACTTCCATCCCCGTTGCTGAGTTCGAAGAGAGGGTAACTTTTGTTGTGCTAACTCAAGTTATATCAGGCAGTCTTATCCTGGACACATCTTCGCTGTGAGGGGTTTAGCATTACTCAACTCGAGTATACGCGCGAACTAATGTGTTAAGGACAACTTGTTGAACCTGTGATTCTGCCTTCATCAAGTTTGTTTCGGTAAAGTTGTCTCGGATTAGTTCTCACTCTGTTTTTAAAAGTTTTGCCTTGTTGATGTTGTGGAGATATGGGAAGCTCGCTCGTTTCGTCAAATCCATCACTTCCATTACAAAGAAGCTAAGTATCAATAACTTTTGCTTATTTTATTTTTCTTTGTTTTGATTATTGCACCCAACAATCTTAACAAATTAGAATTTGTAATAATCATGGATGTTAATTGTGGAGTGAAAAAATAAAAACGAATTTTTGGTCATCTGTAGAGTTTCGAATTTATCTCTCAACCTAGATGGAATTTTGATTAACCCTTTTTACACAACGTAGTATACATCCTGATAGTTACCCACGTAAAATTTCAGAATTTTTGGAGTTGTAAAAGTATTTTTTTGATATTTTACAAAACAGAGAAACGTTTCTGAAAAATTCTGACGAACAGAAATTTAGTTTTTACTAAAGTAGTTATTATGGGGTAACCATGAGTTTTTTGATATGGTGGTTCAAACGAAGTTTGTAAATCTAGATATTATCTTCAACACTCATATTTTATCTTCCGTTTTGGAACTAAGGTTTGTGAGATGTGGTGTATTAGGTGATTGGGAAATTACCGTGTCCGTGGTCAGAGTATAAACGAAGATTGTGACATGAAATTGAAAAGGAACATGGCTACCAGGCGCATGTGGATGAACACAAGTCTTCCAAAGCTGACAAAGGCGAGAACATCAAACACAACTCTAAGCATAGTCTTCATAAGAAAGGTATTTTTAGTAAAACTGAATCCGGCATTACTTTAATTAAGGGTGATTGTTATGTTTGTAAAATTCTTGGTCATACGGCATTAAAGTGTAGACAACATAAAACCTTAATAAGTAGAAAGTTAATGCTAATTTAGTTGAAACAAATTAGAACAAGTTCATTGACATGATGTCGGAAGTTATTTTAACCAATGTGAGAGATTGGTGGGTGGACTCTGGAGCCACTAAGTATGTTTGTTGAAACAGAGACCTTTTCACCTCTTATCAGAGGATAAGGGATGTCGAGAAACTCTATATGAGTAACTCATTTGTGACAGAGGTTGCATAAAAGGGAAAGGTCGAGCAGAAGCTCATATCTGTAATATTCTCACATTGAATGAAGTTTTCATGTTCCGAGCATAAGCAAGAATCTTGTTTCTTGTTCTCTTGAAGATGGTAAAAGATTGAAGATCTTAATTAAATGTGAAAAAAAAAAAATTGTTATAACTAAGGGCTGTGTTTTTTAGGCAACGGTTATAGGACTTAGGGTCTTTATAAGCTTAAAGGAAAACCTGATGAAGTAAACATGGTTGATTCTTGTGCTTTCTTTTGTGTCTCTTTGAATGTTTTGCATGGTAGAATTGGAACCGTAAAATTATAAGTCAATGCATAAACTGGCTAGCATAGACTTCGTACCCAAATTTAGTTTGGACTTTGAACACAAAAGTGAAATCTTTGCAGAATCAAAATATGCTATAAAACCTTTTAGCAAAAATGTTCAGAGTAATTCTAAGCCCTTAGAATTAATTCAGTTAGAGCTAGCAAACTAAAGTGTAAAAAGTGGTTCATAATTTTCGTATATGATTGTACGAGGTACTATCTTGTGTACTTGCTTGGGGTAAGGATGATGCCTTAGAAGCCTTAAGAGTATAAACTTAAAATTGAAAGTGAAGTATATGTTACCACTAAAAGGGTTAGGTCTGAACGTGATGGCGATTATGAAATTCATATAGGAGTAACTTTTAAAGGATCAAATAAAAATTCATATGATTATGGAAAGATAGACAACCTTTTTATGCATACGTCAAAGTGTGGGGGTGTTTAGATAAGGTTTCTTGAGTACCCTACTACATATATATTTTTGGTTATGTGTTGTGATTTTTCTGACATTGGTGTGAAGATTTTTACGGAATCTAGGGATGCCGAGTTCTTTGACATTGGTCTTTTATTTCTCCCCTAATTGTGTTGGGGTCGCCCCTAAATGTGCCAGGCTTTGACTAATACAACATTCTTGTATTAATTTTCCTTTTCTGGATCCATTATAATATTCTTGTCTACTCCCTAGTTAGCAATTATGCATACGGAAACGTTCGGAACGGGATACGTATGAGTATTATACGGATACGTAAAATTTAAATTCGGTCAAAAATCCGGTCAATAATTCGTTAGTTCGGAAGCATACGACGTGTATAATTCGTTTTACGTGAATTGAGTTCGGACGCAAAATTCGGCAAGTAGAAAGTAGGAGAAAACATAAATTTTGTGAGTTATATGAATATACCTAAAATATATACAAACAGAACAGCAAAATAATCACAGCCTTGTGGTTTGGGGTTAAGTTAGTGCACCTGAAGTGGTGAGTTCGACTCTCGCTTCATGCAATTTTTGGAAAATTAAGATAATTATTAAGGGGAAAGCTGATTTTGGGGTGGATTTAGAAAAAAAAGAAAGAAACGCACGCTAATAGGATGGCCTTGAAATGGTTTTTCATGTTACTTTCTCAATAGGGTTTACCTCTAATTGGTTTCTTTGGGGATTGGCAGCAGGTGCCAATGTGTTATTGTGCTAATATAATTATAAATATAAATTCTCTCGGGCTCGGTGATGGAACGAAAGACAATCAGTTTAATAATTTACACATTTCAGAATCCTTTCTTTATAATTTGCACATTTTTGAAGCCAGTAATACAATTTAACATCACCGTCCTAGATGGATATTTTTTTGCAAATTCAGCGATAAATGGATTGTTTTCTTTATATTTTATTAGTGGCGAATGGCTGATTCTTGTAATCCTGTTTGACAGGAGGTTTAATATTACATATGCAACCACAAAAAAAGAAGACATGCTTATGGCAGTAACAGCTGCGGGAACATAAGATTGATACGAAATCGATCGGAGAGAGGAAGAAAAACAAGAGACGCACCTCATCTGATGTGTCTAGGGCTATACAAAGTTAGAACATGGAAAACTTTGATCATTAAACTTAAACATAATCACTCACGTATATCTAATTGGGAAAACAGGAAAGAAATACACGTCACTACTGTCCTGACTCTTGTTGTTTTCATTTCTCACAAACTTCACTAAGTTTGTCGATAAACATGAATTCTCCACTTTGTCATGTGATTTGCTGTGGTCCTGTGAGTATGTAAGTCTAGTAGTTCATTACCATGTTCCATGTCAAACTTCTCATCAACCAACATAACATACAAGTCCCACCGAGCCCTACAAATAATTTTTTGATATTGGAGATTTTTTAATTCTACCCCGAAATCGGCTTTCAAACGTGGCTTTCTCCCTAACAATTATCAAAATTAACCTTAAAGTATGAATTGGTGCCGTCCAAGTAGTCCTAGTTAGAGTAGGTCGAGTACAACGGACGATTTAAGTAAACCAGGCCCAGTTTAGCCAACGAATTTTATACCCGAATAAATCGCCGAATTACTAACTAGGGTCTACTCTACTGCCCACTGGGAGTTAACTTTGACTTGCGTTTGACTGAACATTTAATTTTTGTTCAACTGATCTGGTGGTAAATGTGTTATTCAGACATTTTAGAGTAGCCTAGACGAGGTCATGATGTTTTTTCGTGTTGCAGGGCATAAACCAAAAAGATCTTATCTCATTTGTTTTTGTTGTCATGCTGCAGTTTCAAACTTTCATGCAATGGAGCTCATAATTGCGTAGTTTATGGAAACAATTCAAGCAAATTCATTGTATTGAACTTTCTTGACGCAAAATCAAGGGGCACAAGTACATTTTGTTGGAATATTTTCAATTGCGCTGCGAAGGGGAGTCCTGGGGGGCGTAGCCCCCAGGCTGTGGTCGACGCATCTCTTTGTGAAGAGAAACCTGTTGGTGAAAAGACATGTCTTTTCCCAACAGATGCAAAAACCCCTATAAGTAGCATCTCCCAAACCCATTTCGAAATCATCTCTTGAAAACCCTTTCTCTGTTTTTCTCTCTTCTTCTAAAGCATCATCGAACTTTCTTTTCATGTGTTCTTGATTGGGTCAAGGGGTGCAAACCTTGAATCCAATTTCGGTTGTAGGGCTTTCATTGTATCCCGAAGGCAGTATTTCACATACCTGTTGCAATTGCCAATTCGTTGGAAGGGTAGAAATATTTGTCTAAAAGAAATCACCAGAGCCTTGAAAGCTTTTGAGTACAAACACAGTCTGTTTTTGTTTCATCTCCATTGCAGCCCAGAATTTTCCAAAGTTTTTAGACAAATAATTTACGGCAATGGAGGGTGAATCTTCAACTTCGAATGCTACCGCACAATCCCCGCAAGTGATGAACCAAACCACGACTCGACTGGAACGTTTTGATGGTGAAAATTTTACTCGTTGGCAAGAGATCGTGAAGTTCTTCCTTATGACCATCAAATTGTGGTACATACTTGAAGATGGATTGGAGGAGATTCTGCGCATCGTCGAGACAAAGATACTCCTGATTTGATTACCAAACGAAAGAAGCGTCAGGAAGATGATTTCATGTGTCGTGGACATATTTTGAATGCCCTGGAAACTTCTGTTTACAATGCACATCGGAGTATTGCGACTGAAAAGGGATTGTGGACTGCGCTTGACAACAAATACAAGATTTCTGATTCAAGCAACAAGAAATTCCTGACTTGCAACTTCATGGATTTTAAGATGGTTGTGAAGAAGTCATCATTGCCCAGGTTAGTGAATTTTTACTCATTGTTAATCATCTTAAGGATGCTGGATATGAACTTCCTCCTGGGTTTATTGTTGGTGTTATTATTTCTCGTCTTCCCCCTTCCTGGAATGGTTATAAGAAGAAACTTAAGCATGCTGAGACTGACTATGATTTAGAGGCCTTACAGCGTCATCTTCGCATAGAAGAGGACTCTCGTAAACGAGAATTTAAGGATAGTCCACAGTCTGGAAACCATTCTAAGGTAAATAGCGTAGAGACACCAAATCCTTTGAAACCTAAGAATGATACCCAATTTAAGAAGAAGAATCATCCCAACAAGAAGAGTAAGAAGAAGGGCAATTACTACTTCTGTGACAAACCCGGCCATTTTGCTCGTGACTGTCGTCTCAAAATGAAACAACAATGGTCGATGACAATCTTGTGATTGTAAAAAGGATCTTTGTTCTGAAATCTGGGAGTGGATGGTGGTACGACAATGGTGCAATCGTCCACATCTGTAAGGATAGAAATCTTTAAAAGACTTATGAACAGGTTAGTGGAGAAGGAAACTAAGTTGTCTCCGTAAACGGCCAACACAGCAAAGTCATTGGGAAAGGCACTGTTGAACTCTCGTTTACTTCGGGAAAGACCGTTACTCTTACTAATGTATTACATGTCCCTGACATGATAAAGAACCTTGTTTCCGGCGACCTTGTTATGAAGGTTGGATTCAAGACGACCTATGAGTCTAATAAGTTTGTATTGTCCAAAAATGGTGTGTTTATTGGACAAGGATATGCTTGTAATGGGATGATTAAGCTTAATATAATAAATAATGGTTCTCGCTTTATATTGTTGACTCTGTTAATCTATGGCATGGTAGATTTGGTCATGTAAATTATGGTTCCCTTAGAAACATGAATCGATTAGGTTTGATTTCTGATTTCAATTTTGATCATGCTTCTAAATGTGAAATATGTGTGCAAGCAAAGATAACTAGAATTTCCCATAAGTCTGTAGTACGAAATTCTTCCTTACTTGAATTAGTACATAGTGATGTGGGTGATTTGCATGGTTACGCCACTCGTGGTGGAAATAAGTACTATGTCACTTTTATAGAGGATAGTACTAGATATGCTTACACATATTTGATGAAATCTAAGGATGATGTTTTTGACATGTTAAAAATATATAAAGCGTATAGAGACACAATTAGACTGAAAATTAAGATTTTACGTTCGATCGTGGTGGTGAGTATTTTCCTAATGAATTTAAATTCTTTTGTCAAGAGCATGGTTTAATTCATCAATTTACTTCACCTTATACACCTCAACAAAATGGTATGGCTGAAAGAAAAAATAGAACTTTGATTGATATGGTTAATTGCATGCTTATAAGTTCTAGTTTGCCTAATTCTTTGTGGGGTGAAGCTATGTTGTCTGCATGTTATATTTTGAATAGGGTTCTTTTGAAAAATAAAAATGTTTCTCCTTATGAGTTGTGGTTTAAAAGGAAACCAAACTTGAAGAGACTTAAAGTCTGGGGTTGTTTGGCATATGTTCGAAAGCCTGATCCTAAAAGACCAAAACTAGGAAACAGGGCTTATAAATGTGCTTTTGTGGGATACTCTCTTAATAGTATCACCTACAGATTTTTAATCCTTGATACTTTCAAGATTATAGAATCTGTAGATGTGGAATTCTTTGAGAACTTAAATAGGAACATTTCTCAAATGCAACCCATGGAGAATTCATTGTTACCTAGTCTAGAATCTGAAGAGACTAATGAGAATGATGATCATTCTATTCCTACTCAAGAAATAGAGGGTATTTCTGAACCCATAGAAGATATTGAACCTAGAAGGAGTAAGAGAGCAAGAAAAGAGACAAGTTTTGGTCCAGAATTTATAACATATCTTGTAGAAGGTGATAAGAATACAATTCTTAATATTACCAAATATGTTGCGCATGTTGATAATGACCCTAAAACTTATGCTGAGGCTATGAGTTCCAAATATGCTAGTTTTTGGAAAGAGGCTATCAATGATGAAAAGAATTCTCTTTTGACCAACGATACTTGGATATATTGTGATTTACCTCCAGGCGTAAAGCCTATTGGATGTAAATGGATTTTCAAGAGAAAGATGAATGCCGATGGTTCCATTGATAAGTTCAAATCCAGATTAGTTGCTAAGGGTTATAGGAAAAGACATGGAATTGATTATTTTGATACATATGCTCCTGTTGCACGCATCTCATCTATTCGTTGTTTAATTGCACTTGCTTCTATTCACAAGTTAATTATTCATCAAATGGATGTCAAAACTGCCTTCCTAAATGGAGATTTGGAAGAAGAGATATATATGGAACAACCTGAAGGTTTCATATTGCCAGGCCAAGAAAAGAAGGTTTGCAAGTTGGTTAAATCTCTTTATGGCTTGAAGCAAGCTCTCATGCAATGGCATGAGAAGTTTGACGAAGTGGTTTTGTCATATGGTTTTGTGGTGAATGATGCGGATAAATGTATCTATAGTAAGCATGATAGTTCTGGATGTGTGATTCTATGTTTGTATGTTGATGATATGCTTATTTTTGGATCTGACATATCTGTGGTGGAAGAAACAAAAAGGTTTCTTGGCTCTAACTTTGATATGAAGGATTTAGGAGAGGCTGATGTAATCTTCGGAATTAAGATCCTAAGAAAGGGGAATGAGTTGGCTTTAACCCAATCTCATTATATTGAGAAATTTCTCAAAAGGTATGATTATTTTGATGGCGATCCAGCACCTACTCCTTTAGACAATACTATCAAGTTAACGAAGAACACCGGTCGTACTCATGCACAACTTGAGTATTCCAGTGTTATTAGGAGTCTTATGTATGCTATGCATTGCACAAGACCGGACATAACCCATGCGGTGGGGGTATTATGTCGTTTCTCAATTAATCCTGGTTCTGAACACTAGAAAGCGGTTTCCAGAGTTATGGATTACTTGAAAGGAACAATTGATTTTGGTTTGCATTACCAAGGCTATCCCGCTGTATTGGAAGGTTACAGCGATGCTAACTGGAACAAAGTAGAATCCAAGTCCAAGTCTACATCTGGATGGATTTTTACTTTAGGGGGTGCTGCTGTGTCTTGGAGTTCCAAGAAGCAAACTTGTATATCTGATTCAACAATGTTGTCAGAATTGATAGCCTTAACGAATGCATGTAAAGAGGCAGAATGGCTTAGGGACCTTCTTATGGAAATTCCACTTTGGAAGAAGCTATCTCCAGGAGTTTTGATTAATTGTGCTAATCAAGCTACAATCTATAATGTCTTTAATAAGACTTATAATGGAAAGTGTAGACATGCGAGTCTGAGACACCAAATGGTTAGGCAACTACTCAAGAGGGGAGTAGTTACGGTTAACTTTATTGAATCAAAGAGGAATTTGGCAGACCCATTCACAAAAGGTCTACCATATTCAATTGCTTCAATAAAATGTAATGAAATGGGACTAAGGTCTGTGAAGGAAGGTTGATCTCCCATAGCAGAAACCCAACCTATGTTTTGAAAAGGATAAACAAGTTTCAATGTGGTACCAACAAGTTATGGCTGTAGATTATGGAGCATTAACATAAAACTTCCCATTTCAAGTTAGTGCTGGTTTTTCTGCAAGAAAATAGGATGGATGTAAATCCTTAATGAGTCTGTGATTAGTAAAAGGTGACTCGCAGAAACACCTTCGAGACTTACCTATATGAGTATGGAAATGTGGGCCGTTTCCTAAGAGAAGAAGACCGTTCTCTAAAGAAGACTCATGAATAAGGATATAAGCACAAGGCCTTTATAGTTCTTGGCTACAGAACACATGTCTTATGGAATCAATATGTGTGGAGACTCCGGTTTTGTCATAAGGGATTCTTGGTTCAAGACTAGTTTCACCATAGAATATCGATAAAGCTTTGAGTTTCTTACACTAAGTGAAGGTTCAAACCCAGAAGTTACCTATCATTTATGTATTGGTTTCAACGATGATGCTTAGTCTCAATCGTGCTAGAACTACGTTGGCTTGATCCCACTCCGGTACGTAGGCAGTCACTTCGGTGATGCAGTCGCTCTGATTTAAAAGTTTTTAACTTTTTTTTATGGTTTTTGAAAATAGGGGGAGAATGTTGGAATATTTTCAATTGCACTGCGAAGGGGGGTCCTGGGGGCGTAGCCCCCCCAGGTTGTGGTCGACGCATCTCTTTGTGAAGAGAAACCTGTTGGTGAAAAGACATGTCTTTTCCCAACAGATGCAAAAACCCCTATAAGTAGCATCTCCCAAACCCATTTCGAAATCATCTCTTGAAAACCCTTTATCTGTTTTCTCTCTTCTTCTAAAGCGTTATCGGAACTTTCTTTTCATGTGTTATTTATTGGGTCAAGGGGTGCAAACCTTGAATCCAATTTCCGGTTGTAGGGCTTTCATTGTATCCTGAAGGCAGTATTTCACATACCTGTTGCAATTGCCAATTCGTTGGAATGGTAGAAATATTTGTCTAAAAGAAATCACCAGAGCCTTGAAAGCTTTTGAGTACAACCATAGTCTGTTCGTGTTTCATCTCCATTGCAGCCCAGAATTTTCCAACACATTCCATAGGAAGGAGTACTGTCCGAGTAAAACATCCTCAGAAGTCGACTCTCCAGATCGAAAAACATCTTCCTCCAACATTCCTTCGCATCGGCGGGTCCGTTCAGTCTCATATGCAGTAGCAGTCTTTCTAGTTTCTACAACCTCCTCTAATTCCCCCTGTAGTTTAGCGCACTCGACTTTTTTCTTCTCAAGTTCCAGAGACAATTCAAAACACTTACTCTTATAATGCTCGAGAGTACTCGTCTATTTAACCCCAGGTTCTCAGATTAAACCAATTTTTCTTTAGAGTCTAAATAACAATTCGATCTAATATTTTTATGAGATGCTATGCTTCTCCAATTAAACTCTAGACTAGTCACGGAGCTAGTAAGGGTCTAGTGGGTACAGCAATCCCCACTAAGTTTTAATATCTTACCTATATAGGTTTACTAAATTGGAAATTTTACTGCTAGGGAGACAAATTTGTGGGGCCAAAATTGGAAATGCCAAATGGCCGGAAGTCTTTTTAGTGTTTACCGACACTTATTCTAAATCTATGTGCTCCGTAGTATAGTAAATAAATAAAGAGAGTTCTTCTTCAAACTTGAAAGGGATGTCTCACGTCCGCAGTCTTTCATGGAGACAGTAAACAAGTGATTTTATTATCAAAGAGATGCTTAATTGAGGTAGGAATTATTATGAAAATGGTATAACTATTTCAAGATAATTTATAGTTTTATTAGGGTTTATGTGATTGGGTTTTTTCTTACTCGGTAATTCTGTTCATAGTGTATTAGATGATAATCAAGAGTCTATATCACGAATTTAGATAATTGAATCAATAATTCATAATTTTAGAAAGTGGGGGCTTTTGAAATTAAAGTTTTCAAAAGCATCCCAAATTAGCTTACGAAAATGTTACTGTTATTTGTGATAATTAGGATCATGTTGTCCAATACTATTGGAGATACTTAGAATCATGTTGTTCAAATGTTATTGTGTTAGAGGTATAAAAAGGATGGGGAAGTAAGAGCACTAAAAGACAGACACAATTTTAATCATTATTGGCATTGAGGTGGTGTAAGGAATTTGGTACAACTATAGAAAGTCCATATGGCTTGGTTTATTAACGTTTACAGAGAGTGCTCTGCAACTACTCAAGTATAAAGTGTCTTGCATAGAGTCATAGACATTCTTTTGTTATGACCCGAACGCCGTAATTATGAAATGACAAGGCACTTTAAAGCTTTTGGAATTAATCTTTCATGCTAACTATTTTGTTTCACTGGATCGTGATTCCTTTTTATCGTTAGTTGCTTTTAATTATTTCTAGCTACTTTAGGTTACTAAGCAATGTATATATTCCGTACAGGTGAAACTTCAAAGCACCAGCAGCACGGGAAAATACTTCAAAAGAATTACACCGACGGATGTATCACCACCTTCGAAAAAAAGCTTAAGGCAGTAAAGTAGGAACTGGTCAACAATCATCCTCACCGGCGGTAATTAAAAACTCTAGTACTTTGAGATTTCTTTTTCTATCATGCTACATTTACTCATTATGTATTTGTCAAATTTTTTTTTGTCCCCCCAACTTGGATTCCTAGCTACGTCCCTGCTGACTTATAATAAAGTCACTTAAATTTTTGTATTTTTATTTACTTTTTACTGTTTACTTTTGCAATTCATTTTTACTCTTGTCCACTATTGCAAGATTTCAAGACTATCGGGGTTTACTGAATCCAAATAAAACAAAATAATTTTCTTTACATGTTCCAGGCTAACAGTCATGAAAATTTTGAGCAAATTTTGGATTTCTTGGCAAGTTCAAATAAAGGGAAGCCCAAATAGGTAGAGAGCACATGAAAATGGGGATTTGGAAATTTAGCCAACAATGAATGATTCTCTCTGCACAGAGTGCAGAGAAAAAGCTCCCATTTCCGTGCTTTCAGATTGACTCTACAGGAGTTGTGGTTGTTTCTGAAGGGGATTGCTATATTTGTTCGGAATTTCTTCGGTTCATTAACTGCTATACAAATAAGAGTTTCAAGGTTCCGTTGGAGCTTGTTCGGGATTTCAGATTTCTTTATACTTTGTCATGTACTACCGAAGATGTACAATCTTACGTAACGATAGCTAGTTGTGGCGGCTGTACACTATCCCTGCACAAATCTTAGCTGATAAGAATAAAATCTGTAACGAATTGAGCAAACAAACTGGTGGAAGTTCTTAGAAATAATTTTTTAGCCATATATTTCTACAAGTAAAAGAAAAACTAACATTGGAATATTTTATTTATAGAGGAGGATTTACCTAGTAGAAGCCTTATGAGTTGCGCACCTGGGAGGTCTGATGATAGACCCTCCTTGTTGCACTATTTCCCAAATGTATAGAGACTCAATCACACAACAAGTAATACTGAAACATAATTACAAGTTACGACAGACCCCGAGATATTCACCTTTCTGTAACCAGAAAACTTTGCAACACGGATTTTGTCAAGCCTCTAAAGATGCGATTTTCACTTTCTGGCAAACTTCGCAACAGACGGTCACTACCTTGTTACTAGTTCTATAAACAAACTCCTTTCTATGAGATAAACATGGGTTGTTTTTTTCACCACGTACACCTATCAAAACAACTTGAAGTGCAGCTAGCATAATATGACTTACTACACTACAGATTCAATACACATCCAATGTACTACATGGTATATTAACCAGCTTTCCATTTCATTTGTGTACAAATTAGAGGAGGTTAAAAGAAGACTTAAGATTGCAATGTCTAGTGCAAAAAATGAAGGCCACTTACGCAATAATCTATCACTTAGTAGTTTGTTCTCCATGGCTGGCAGTTCTAGCTGGAGGGAAAAAAGGATCTCTTCCGTTTTGGTAGATATCAAATATATGAATCGAGCATCTTCTAGCTAGCCTCTTTCAGTGGTCAACCGCTTTAGGATCCAATGTCTCCAACTCTTTCACAGACTTCTGTACGTCACCTTTGCAGTCCTCACCCATTATAAACTTGGCCAAAGTAGTCCACCTGTTAAGAGAAAATATCAATCTAGGCCAAAAGTGTTGATTCTTCTCATTTCCATTTTGTACTTCGAATTAACTATGCACACTTTGTTGTCTGGCTTTCCAGCCCTGTGCACGTGCAGCCATGATCAGGAAAATAGCTTGCTCCCACCGTTCACATGACAACTACAAATATGAAGTCTCGGGAAGGTAGCAAATCTTTTATCTGACGATCATGAGAAAACTCTGACCACTAAACTTTCCTGGTCCACCCAACTCTGCTGATAATTGATATACAAAGTCCATAGACAGTGCAGATATAAAAATTTAATATTGATGAGGGAGGTAGTGTCGACGCCATTTACATTCAGAATTTATAACCACAAGTCAGCAGTAGAGAGAATGTGTGTAATTTAACTGAGATATGAAAAATCGGCAAAGGTATGATATTGTCATTATCGAGCAAAAAAAAAATGATATTGTCATTTCCCCTCGAGATTCCTAGGAATAAAGATACGTTTTCAGACGTTGTGATATACAAGTAATAAAGAAAACGATAAATGTATGCTATGTTGTAAAAGGCGCTGGGAAAGGCGAGACGCCAAGCCCAGCGCCTAAGGCTCCCCAGGCGAGTGCCCGAAAATTAGAAAAAAACAACAACAGGCATAATTTGGCGCCTAGGCGCTGGTCCACCGCTTAAAGCGCCTTTGGTGCTTAAGCTCCAAAGGCGCTTGCCTTTCACAACATAGAATGTATGATCTGGTCATTCCCCCATGACCGCCAAAGTGATTCATATGAAATGGCTATTTGAGATGTTTATAAAATAACTTATCAATTTCGCAGAATATGAAAAGGATCCATGAAGTAGATTGAACAATGGAACATAGACTGTATATTAATGCAACAAGCTTACAAATTCTTGCAACATTGAACAAGCCAATGCACTGTCACTGCAAAGACAGTAATTTCATGGAGTTTCAAACATAATGGAATTGAAAATGAAGGATAAGTGTACAGAGTTCTTAATATACACTAGTATGTCACTGTGATAATACAACCCCGCTGATATTTCGTCCTCAGATATTTCCTGTCGATAGAGAGCACAAACAGCTTTCATACAGAGCTCAGGATCCTCTTCAAATGAAGAAGCAATTCAGGCTCAGATTTCCATTCCATTTCGTCTTTGTTCCTATTTGAAGTTTTCATCGCCAGCGTATCCATAGGGTCACCAAGAGAAGTGTTTTAATAAAAAAAAACTATTAGAATCTTCTGGATCGCCCAGACTATCACCACCGTTATCCGAATCTGAGACCAAGTTCCCAAAAGTCCTCTTATTCATTTTTAGATGAGCTTGAGATGATAATCCATGTTGAGATGCTCTCTCTTACAAACAGCCCCAACGCTCCCCTTCTTCAATGTCATATACATTCAGCACCTTTTCTTATCCACTGCTGGTTTTAGCATTAGGTTTACTCGTGTTGTTTGTATCTCTTGGCTTCTCAACGCAAATTTTATTCTGCAAAACCCGCTCTTTGGACTCAATTTTTTCAGAATTACACAACTCTTCACATCTCAATATTGAACTTTCATTTCCATTCCTCAAGACTAGGATCTTCAAATTAGAAAGGCGAGACGCTTCACATCTCATTGTCAAATATTCAATTTCCATCCTCTGATCCTCATGACTAGACTCTCCAAATTGGAACACTTGTTCCTCCAATATTTAGTTGCATCCAGCAGTCTTTGTGGTTTCGACCTCTGCTAATTCACCCTGGAGTTTAGTGCACTCAACTTTCTTCTTCTTAAGCTCCATTTTCATTTTCTCGAGCTCAACTTCCTTCTTCTCAAGATCAACTTTCTTCTCCACTTTTATCTTCTCAAGCTCCACAGACAATTCAATACACTTAGTCTTATAACGGTCCAATTCAACCACAGGTTTCACTAATTCTTGTTGATGATTTCAGTTCTCCGGACCTTTCCGTTCTTTCAACTTGCCCCAGTTTTGGTAGAACCACCCCCTACAATCCTATCAGCTGGATATAAAAAATCCAATTAGTTGGACATTATAGTGACAGACTGATAGTTACTCCTTTCAGGGACTAATTCATATAGGGGTTTACCAAATGAAACCAAGAAATTTATCAATTATTGAAACATGTATGCAAACAAAACCAAAGGGGAGAAATTACTTATGTAAGAGTTACTCACAGTCCCATTTATGATTTGTAGCTGGTTGATTACTTGTTTCAGCACCTTCCGACACCATCTTCCTCCGTTTCTAGGCCCAATTTTCCCTAATACCTGTCAATGGTTTCAGTTGTTCGGAAATTCTTTCGACTTTTTTTCTCTTTGCACCAACTTTGGCAGAACTAGCACCTAGAATTCTATCAGCTGCATAAAAAATTCCCAAAATTAGTTAGACATTGCAGTGATTATTACTGGACTAATACATAAGGGGGGTCAACTAAGAAATTTATGAATTGGAAGCAAACCATAAAAGGGGAAATGTATGTTTAGAGTTAATATAGCTAGTAGATGGTTTGTCCATGTTTTGAAGCTTGTTTAAATTTTTTAAAGCAATTTGAATCACTAGTATCTCCACTTGTCTCATTGATGTGAAGATTTTTCAACATATAAGATTCAAATTGCTTTATCACCGATCAACTTGGCCAATTATATCACGATTTATAAGGGTTGCTACCATGATTACTAGGGGATGATATATACCATCTCAAGATCTTAAGCAATCCTGACCGTTGGATCGACTAAATGGTATCATCTCCCAGTAATCCTGATAGCAGCCCTTATAAATCATGAATTATATATTAAGATTATTATTAGTTAGCAAATTGGAGAGAAGCTCAATATTAAAAGTACACTTTAATTTAGGAGAAGATTAGATATGATTTCCTGTTTTAGATTTAAATTAAAAACAAAATAAAAACTAATTTAATGTAGATAACCATTCGTTAAAGAGGACCAATCATGTTAGTTTGTTAGGCGCACACTTGTTAAAGGAGTGGGCCTAAAATTAGATTCCAAATTCTTGATAACATACATTTTCATATCCGACTACCTTTTTGTCCTGGGGTACTTATCATATGATGTATTTCACAATTTGGGTTGTACTTTTCCCTTGAGTGTGGAAGCCCATATGATGTACTTATCATATTTATAATGTCTCATCCTAATACTTTCAAGCTAACCTATACGAAGTTGACTCTAGTATATATTCAAATCAAGCGACTCTTAGATGAATTTTGGTTCACTAAAATATGACAACCAAACTTGACATATCAACGCTTGGTGGGTTCAATCGAGCTATGCTCTAACAATCTTCCCCTTTGTCAATTTTAGTGACAAAACTCTTACAATCATATGGATAAACAAATTACAAGAATTCATTACACATACACTTGATTCCCGAATTCAACAACACATAACCTGCATTAATTCAATCCTTAAGAATGTCGTTGTTGACATTATAATAACAAAGCTCATAATCCCCCTAAAGGCAAGATAGGTAGATTTTCAATCCGCGTGTCTTTGTTATACCAATCATATGATATGTTGCTCCCCCTTAGTATGTGCTTTTCCTCTTTCGTTAGATAAACGTTCAAGCACCATTGTCCTCTTCCCTAGTGACACCAATCAACATAAAATTGATACCAGCATCAGCTATTTACTCCATATATTTCTCCCGCTTTTTGTCACAAAAATGACAAAGAAACGAAAAAAATAAAGGACAACACGAAAAGGATCTTACGGATCTCAAAATAGACTGGCAACATGTTGAGTCAAGAACGAGGGTTCCACATACCATTTTTGATAACCAATATCAAAACCGAAACTACAAAGTAATTATGTTTTGATATGTTATCATGGAAATAATTGCCCGAAGCAATTTTCCCAACTAGTTTAGCAATCCAAAAATCAACTAAGCAACTTAGTTCCTTTGCTAAACCGATTGTATAAATACAACCGATTAATTCGATAAGACCAAAACAAAGATAAACTCCATTTTTCTCATTAGGTTCTAGTTATCCATATAACTTAGACCTTTAGATTTTAAACAAGCCAAATACTAGGTTATTTAAGTAGCATTTCCTTGTTTAGGCATTCGTCTAGACTTGAATAACCGAAACCTCCACTTTGATAAGTCTAACTAAGACCAGAATTAACTTAGTTTATCTTATCCGGAATCGAATTGGACTAAACAACTCATCCCGTCAGTATATTCATTCGTTACTCCATAAATAATTCATACAAACCAATAAATCAACTTGCATAATTATTCACCTCAATCGGAAGCAATTGAAACAACACAATATATTAAAGTTCCACTATTGCACCGAAATTTTGTAAGCCTAAACAATTGATACTACACAATAAAGCAAAATAACAATTGTTTTACTTAACTGGAAGCAATTGAATTAACATAGGCATTAAAGCACCGCAATTGCACCAAAATTTTGTAAGCCTAAACGATTGATATCACACAACAAAGCAAGATAACAATAGTTTTACTTAACCGGAACCAATTGAATCACACATACATCCACACTTCATAATGGAATAAGCACATCAATTGTACCGAAAATTTCGTTTAGGAAAAATAAATAAATATATATATATATATCAAATAAAAATAGGCTTTTCTTAAAACATGAAAACAATTAAGTAACAAAATTGTTACCTCAAATTTCGCATCCAACTTCTCCAATATGATCGCATCTTCTTCTTCTAGGGAGAACTGATATCGAAATATCATTATGTTGTCATCCTTATGAAAAAACAAAAGAATAACAACAACCAACCTTTACCAGAGAAAGGCTGAAAATTGGTTTTAACAATTGCAAGCAAAAGTTGAAAACCGTCGAAACACATATGCTTTTATGCTAAACCAAAACCGATTCAACATATTGTGAATTTTTCACATATTGTTTCTATATGTACCCCTCATGATCCTTTGATAAAGCCTACCAACATGGGATAGAACTTAATCCTTCTAAGTCAAAAAGTCACCCAAACCATAAGGGTTCACAACATATTATGAGATCGAATATTAAGGTAGTAAAACCGAAATCAAACATCTCATAAATCACTTTGCAATACACAATAAATTTTCAACATAAAATCAAGTATTGTATTTAACTCAATATTATAGGAAATTTAATTATCAAAACAACGCAAAACCAATGAGGTCATTCCGAGTTCGGACGAAGAAGTTATGGGCAAAACAGTTTTACACTTCTTCGTAAGGGAACCTCTCACTAAGATCGGTTCCCTCACCATGACATGGTACTAGGATCGGTTCCCTCACCATGACAGGATACTAAGATCGGTTCCCAAGAGTTACTTGTGATAGATCACAACACTAAACTGTTTTCGACATAACTTTTGCATACGATGTCGGAATTCAATGATTTTTTGCTCGTTTTAACCTTAAAAACAAGAGCTACACATATATGATCACTAAATATCAACATAATAAACTCAAAATTACCGTTTCTTTCAAAACCCAAATATAGATAGATAAAGTATGAGTATAGAAGAAAAGAAATCTCCTGAAAATGTTAATTAGTCATATAATAATCGAGAGATCATGTATTCAGTTTCATGTGCTTCCTCACCTTTCAAAATTGAGTACCAAGGTGAGCATGCACATTATAACACAACTAGGTTGTGTTAAGTTCAGTATTGTCTTGTTCATCACAAGTTACTAAGACATAATCATTCTTGACCTCTTACTTGGTTTGTTTTCTCTTGTTCCATCTCTTGTTTTTCTTCTTTGACTTGTGATGAAGAATGTCATTCTCACAACCTTTACTAGTACAAGAGATTTCAGACATAATGTCTTTTTTTAGTCTTTCAAAAAGACTCTTGTAATTATTGTCACCAACAATTAATAGCTGAGAGTCATTCTTGTGACTAACATTTGGTCCCTTCTTGGATATGGAGGACTTAGAAACCCATTTAGAGTTGGTTTTCGCAGGATCAGATTTATCCTTCATACCACTAGGATCAATATCCTTTTAAATATTTTGTGAAATACCCTTTCTCCAATTTGGAACATCAGATCTTGTTTTTGCCTTTAAAAGGTCATCTCTCTTTGTATAATTGGGTCTTTTATGAAATGACCTTGACGAGTGATATGCAAAATTTGAACTATCATTATAATAATTATTTTTCCTAAACTTAGGAAAATACCGATTTGAGTTCCTTTGGGGAGCAATCTTAGCCAATTCGTTTGATACAAAAGAGAGTGCATCTTGCATTTTACGAACTTTGCATCCCCATTGCAAGTGTCCTTTAATACCACAATAATAAAAATGCTTAGTATAAATATACAAAGTATGAGTTTTAGTGTTACCTTTTTGTGGATCCTCTTGCATTGGATCTTGATGAGTTTTCTTCTTCTTCTTCTTATCCTTGTTCAACGTTGTTGCTTTCTTGACATTAGTAAAAGTGCTCTCGTTGATTGCTGCTGGTTGAACACAATTCTTAGGCTTGTCTTCCTTTACTTGTTTACAAGAAATAGTATCATTTTTGACAACAGTAGAAGCCTCTGGTTGAGAAGAATTAGTAGCTTTAACAGATTTTACCTCTTTGTTAATATTTGAAGCATCTATTCCCTTATATCCCAATCCTCATGTATCACGATAATTTCTAATTGCTTCTAACATTGAGGTTAAATTGTTTGAGCCGACATTGAACTTTTTAAGGTCCAAAATTTCTTCTTCCAATGTCTTGATTTTATCAAGAGCACCAGCTAGATCATCCTTAAGATGTTTGCGTGCGAGATATACACCTTCTTTCTCTTCAAAACTCTTTGGTTGAGAATTAACCCTTGCTTCAGATTCAGCAAGTTTTTTTTTCGACAAAAAGAGATCTCTTTGAAGAACTTCACATTCTAATTTCTTAGAATTTAACTCGTATGTACGATCTTTAAAAAGAGAATCACCGATGCGGTTAACCATATAATATCCTTGGAAAACCCTCTTCAGTTTCTTGTTTTCACGAAAAATAGGAGTCATGACACCAAGAAAATCCGAAGTTCTCAGTTTTTTTTTTCCAAAGGATCCAGTAGCTTAGAGTATTCTTAGATATCCTCTTCTACTTCTTTCTCAAAATATGAGTCATCATCATCGGAAATTTCATCTAACCTTTCTTGTAGACATATTTTCCAGTCGTCATCGGTTTCTACATTTTTAACAAGATTAACTTTCCTCGTAGAATCTCTAGAGAAGATTTCTTCATATATTGAATCATACATGCCATCATCAAGTGTTAATTAAAAAATCTTAATGACTCTCTTTACGTTAACTGAATCAGATATGGATTCAATTCTTATAGGATGGATTGCACCAAACACAGATTGTTAGATATTTTCGTGTTTGCCTGCTCTGATACCAATTGAAAAGGCGAGGGTACCCAAATATAACTCAAGCAATAACTTTTCCTTCCTTTAAGTCCTTTCTCCGAAAGTGATTGTCTATAGACGGAATCGAGATAATACAACAAATCGGTTCACACTTCGTGTGATCGTCTATGGATACGAGATCGAGACAATACAACAACGAAGTGTGTTTACTTGATACAAAGGTTCAGACTTAACCAAACTCAGTAGGATTACGTATCAAGTAAATAGGAATTAACGTTTAAGAAATTTACTTTAATTATAATAAAACAATTATAATGCGAAAATATAAAGTAAATGACACAGCAACATTTTGTTAATGAGGAAACCGTAAATGCATAAAAACCCCTTGACCTAGTCCAGAATTGAACACTCTCAGGATTAAGCCGTTATACAAAATAAACCAACTTCGTATAGTTGAGACCAAGCAACTAAACCTGTAGTTCACCTAGTTCTGTCTATATTCCCATGCCTCCAACTTGTAAACAAGTTACGTACTTAGACCAATTCCTTTGGTTCGTATTCCAAACAGTAAAAGAACAACAAATCTGTTTGGTATCAACTCTCTTCAACCAAGTGATATGAGTTGCGCAAAGGCTCTTCTATTTATCTTAACATAAACTCCTTTGCCAGGTTCCAAGATCTATCTTATGTTCAATCACCTAAAGGTAATCGTTAAGATTTTGCAATCAATACCTTTAATCCTAAGTAAATGTATTGATGCCGATCTTCACAACTGTTCAATCAAAATACCACAAGGATAAATCAATTATAGTTAGATCCTCTATTACCGAAACAAGTATTGTGCACACCAACGATTATAAAACCAAGTCATAAAACTTGTATCTCTTCTTTGTCTTCAAATCTTCTTAGATCTTCAATAAACACGTGCACACAACTACCTGAATCTTTTGTGATCAATCACACACAGAACGGGGTATGTTAACAATGGATTACCACAAGATCATCTTTAGATCTAACAACAATCTAAATATCCTTGTCAAAACCTTGAACTAGTTTGAGTGAATCTTATATCAGAAGAGAAGATTCTCAAGCATAAACAAACTAGGTGCAATCAAAGTTCGACCACCGTTAGTCAATCAAATCAATATGAAAACTAAATATAAATCGCAATATCTAGTTTCCCACCAACGGTACACACTAGAGATTCTCAATCCCAAAGAAGACTTTAAACTGAGCGTCCGTAAGAGATTTTGCCTAATTAGGTTACTCTCCTTTTTGAATAGGCGTCTTCACCAGTAACAGTACAACAGAGGAAGTTTTACTGTCACGAAAGATTAGTTTGCTAGAAATGAAAAATCAAAGTATGTATAGACAAGGAAGTTTGGACACCATGGAATTTCCTAAACCGAAAATATTCTCAAGATATTTCATTATTACTCCAAATTCGGTTTTCATAATTCCTGAAAATGCACTGTCCAAATTTATGATCGAAATCTCCTTGGAAAATCTTTAACTAGTAAATGCACATTACTAATTCTTATTTTCCATATATAATTAAAAAACTTAATTAAAAGATTCTTAACTTATTTAAATTCGATCTTGGGATTTACTTCCTTCTTAGATGTTAAGGAATATCTTTGACCGATAAATGATACGCGTTAATGCACGTGTTCAAAGTGTATCGACATCTTTCCTCTTGTAAGTCCTTTTTCATAGTTACTCACTTGAAACCGATTTACCACGCTTCCAAACAAGTTTAGAATTGGTTCATCTGACTTACAAGAACTATGTGATTGATCAAGTAACACTCAATCACAAGTCATGGGTGTAACGGTTCTACCAAAAAAAGTTTTGGTTCTACCTCCATGTGAGTATTGTGCATAGTCACACTAGCTTACCAAAATTCGGTTGACTAGGTACTAGGATCAGTTCCCCACATATATTTGGTATCTAACTTATATGTGTTGCACATGTCCATAGGATCGGTTCCTCCTTGCCTAAAAACGTGTTGCACATGTTCATAGCATCGGTTCCCCTTTTTTCTATAAACCTTGCTGCACCTCATACAAGGATCGGTTCCCATTTTTTCTATAAACCTTGCTGCACCTCATACAAGGATCGGTTCCCCTTGTGATGTATTGCACCTCTTACTAGGATCGGTTCACCTTTCCCAAATTTGGTCAGACACACACAAACCCGATCATACCCCAAGTGATTACTTAAGATCGGTTTCACTAATAAAAGTCATACCAATACATAAGTCAGGCCTCATGTGAATAGTTTTACCAAGAACACAAACAAGTCATGAGCGGTTACACTAATCACACATATTGGTTGTTCATAAGATATGCAATGAAGAACATCCCCAATAACGCCTGGCGATTTCCTTTTCGGTTCACAACACATATCATGAACTTACTTCCTTAAAATACATGTAAAGACATTGTTTCCTAGGATGAAATCCTCACCTCATACCCATACATAATCACAGTAGCATTCATACGATTATGTTCATGTCTTATATACAAAGTTTAATGGTTAAGCAATAAACCTCATATTGTATTCCTTAATACTATGTCTATCTAGAGTGTTCATGCTTCACAATTTTATGTTTTCAATATGCACGACTTGAAAGATACGTTAGGGAATGAAATAGTTCAAGTCAAAAATCACTATCCTAAAGTGGAAGGATGATGTTGTGGTTGTAGCTCCATACTTCTTCACTTCTTCGCAATACTTGTAATGTCTTATCCTAATACTTTCAATCAAACCTATACGAAGTTGACTCTAGTATATTTTAATCAAGCGAATCAAATGAGTTTTGGTTCACTAAAATATGACAACCATAATTGACATACCAACGCTTGGTGGGTTCAACCGAGCTATGCTCTATCAAGTTCATAGTCAAAAATACAAAATATAACCATGGTTACACAACAGTTTGTTAACATCATATATTGCCAAATGTTTGGCCTTGGTGTTGCTTCGGGGAGTAAGAAAGTTTCCATCTCTTTTTGAACCTGTATTATTGAGTTATTACAAAAAGAAAGACTCTAGAAACCTTCACAAGCTATTGTTGGTATTTTGATTTTCCATCTAAAAAGAAGTGATATGATCTTGTGGGACAAAATGTGACCTTAAAATTAAAAACTCTTTCTCGTGTTTTGCTTATACCAATCACCTATTTCTACTTAAGCTGGCTTTCTAATCAAAACGGTATTTTCCTCGTATATTTTCTAATCAAAACGGTCTTTTCCTCCCTATACTTACTACGAGTTTAAGTTGAAGTCAATAATAAAAGAACCAAAAGCACACCAACTACATTGTAAACTAGCATAATCCAAGTTATCGGAATACTCCATGTTTCCTATAAGTAAGAAACTTGGTAAGAACGAATCCATCCATTTAAAGGTAAGATTCCTCCGAATATTCTTCGAAACCTTAACCAAACCATATTTCTGCATATTATACGCATACCAGGCTCCGAGATCGAAACCTGGCCTTGAGTGGACTAATCTAAGTCAGAAATATGATAAGAACGACGAATCCATCCATTTACAGGTAAGATTCCTTCATAATACTCAACGAAACCTTAAACAAACCCTATTTATGCATGTTGTATGCAAACCAGGCTCTGAGATCGAAAAATGACGGGTGAGTGGACTACTCTAAGTCGAAACTTGCAAGAACGAATAATCCATCCATTTATAGGCAACATTCCTCCGAATATTCTACTTAAACCTTAAACAAACCATATTTCGCATATTATACGCATACCAAGCTCCGAGATCGAAACTCCGGCCGTGAATCTAAGTAATTTATCGATTTGAACATCCCAAGTTCAAAGATGACTAGATTTCTTCAGAGTTTCTCATTAGGGTAAATTGAAGATGAAATTTATCTCGAAAGGGTTCGACTTCAAACTTAGCACGATACATCATTAAATTTGACTACTCTAAGTCGAAACTTTGTTAAGAATCCATCCATTTCAGTAAGATTCCTTCGGAATATTCCTAAAAAAATTTAAACAAACCCTATTGCATATTGCATACGCCGCCATAAATATTATGGAGATTGTGAAAAATGACCACTACCCTTATCGGAAATAGGTAAAGTAATTATTACTGAGAATGTGAAAATGACCATATTTAGTTAATGGAAATAAGTGCAATAAATATTATGGAGACTGTGAGAAATGACCAGGCTACCCTTATCAGAAATAGGTCAAGTAAATATTACAGAATGTGAAAATGAAAATATTACCCTTAATGGAAATAAGTTGAATAAATATTATGGAGACTGTGAAAATGACCTGATCTTAGTTATCGTAAATAAGTAAAGAAAATATTACATCATGTGAAAATGAGCATATTACCCTTTGTGAAAATAAATACAATAAATATTATCGAAACTTTAATAATGACGTGAGACTACCCTTATCGTAATTAAGTAATGTAAATATTACAGACTTTGAAAATGACCATATTACCCTTGATGGAAATAAGTGCAATAAATATTATGGAGATCGTGAAAATGACCAGACTACCCTTATCGAAAATAGGTAAAGAAAATATTACAGACTATGAAAATGACCATATTACCCTCTGTGAAAATAAATGCAATAAATATTATTGAAACTCTAATAATGACCAGACTACCCTTATCAGAATTAAGTAATGTAAATATTACAGACTTTGAAAATGACCATATTACCCTTGATGGAAATAAGTGCAATAAATATTATGGAGACCGTGAAAATGACCAGACTACCCTTTTTGGAAATAGGTAAAGTAAATATTACAAAATGTGAAAATGACCATATTACCCTTAATGGAAATAAGTGCAATAAATATTATGGTGACTGTGAAAAATGACAAGACTACCCTTATCGTAAATAAGTAAAGTAAATATCACATAATGTGAAAATGACGATATTACCCTTAATGGAAATAAGTGCAATAAATATTATGAAGACATTGAAAATGACCAGACTACGTACCTTATCGGAAATAAATAAACAAAATATTAGAGATTATGAAAATGACCATATTACCCTTAGTGAAAATAAGTGCAATAAATATTATCGAAACTTTAATAATGACCAGACTACCTATATCATAAATAAGTAATATAAATATTACACTTTGAAAATGACCATATTACCCTTGATGGAAATAAGTGCAATAAATATTATGGAGACCGTGAAAATGACCAGACTACCCTTATTGGAAATAGGTAAAGTAATTATTACAAAATGTGAAAATGGCCATATTACCCTTAATGGAAATAAGTGCAATAAATATTATGGAGACTGTGAAAAATGACAAGACTACCCTTATCGGAAATAGATAAAGTAAATATTCTAAAATGTGAAAATGACCATATTACCCTTGATGGAAATAAGTGCAATAAACATTATGGAGACTGTGAAAATGACCAGACTACCCTAATTGGAAATAAGTAATTTTCAGAGAAGGCTTCACGCTTTTTGCGGATCAGTCACTTGAGCATTATATTTTGTTTTACAACACTTATGAAGGGTTGTCATAGAGTTAGTGTATAATTAGTGTATTAAAGAACCACAAACTTAACAGAACATGTTATAGTGTAGCAGATGGTTAGTGGTGTAGACTTCACGCTTGAGGCTCGTGGATCAATCCTCCAACCTTATTTTTTCCAACATTATATATTTTTACTCAACAACACATATAAGTGTTGTTGTAGCTTTATATTTAAAAAAGAAAAAAAAAAATCAAAACTTGTGAACCGAAAGGGTGGTTGATGAGTTAGACTTCCATGCGGTAGGTTTATGTTCGAATCTCCCTCTAACATATTTTTCAAGTATCATATTTTTAGGTACTTCAACAACACTTATAAGTGTTGTTTTTCTATTTAAAAAAAAATAATCAAAACTTGTGAAATGAAAGGGTGGTTGATGAGCTAGACTTCCATGTAGTAGGTTCATTTCGAATCTCCCCTCTAACATATTTTTCATTATCATATTTTTGTGTTCTTCAACAACACTTGTGAGTTTAGTTACTACATATTGGAAGTTGTCAATAATAAAAGAACCAAAAGATGATATACAACAACTCTTCCTTTAAAACCAGTTGTAAAACATAGGACCAACTACATTGTAAACTAGCATAATCCAAGTTATCGGAATACTCCATGTTTCCTATGCATGCAATACTAATTTTCTCCCCTTTGAATACAACTAACTAATTTTGAGTTATCTGTCTTCAAGCCAATTAAAAAGGTACGCAATTAGTTGAAAACGAGGATAGGTGGCGAGTAACCATTGAGAGTATTATCACAAGAGTCTTTCACATATCATTTAAGCTTTTATATTTCACATTTAATCATTTGCTAATATAAAAAATTATGTGATAATGAAATCTAAATCAAATATATAAGAGAATATCTTATTTGTGTATAGTTAAGAAATTTCTCAATAGATGATTTATTTTATTGGAATTAAAATAGGATGGTAGACATGTTATGCGTGCATTTTTACAGTATAACAAGTAAAATGACTAAGTTATTATCCAAAAAAATCTTTTTACTAAGTTTGTAACTTCAAATAAGTTTTCACTAGGAATTAAATAATAAAATAAAAAAATAACTATGTCATACTATATTTACCAAGATATTCAAACTCACATTTATTATATTTCAAATGATAAGTACCCCAAATAGAATCATAGTCAAATACAAAATTCACATTCAACTTCACATTTATAATAGCTAGAAAGAGTATTAGCCTGACCTTAATTGCATTAAACCACCATCGTAGCCACTGCTCACACTTTAATAGATTCAGAATCAAATACCCACAAATTAAAAACACATTTAAATATTTTGTTCTTTCTCTCAGACACATTTCAATTGTTGGTTACTATTATGCAACTACTTGTCATTCTTTAGTAACATAATACTTAAAAGATCAGGATCATTACTTTGCGGGATCTACTTAGAAAAGGGTGTTCTCTTATGTATTTGTTGATTTATTTTTTATATGTTTACTGAATAGTTGCTAAATACTTTTGCAAAAAGGTGTTTGCTTGAGAGGAAAGGTCACTATCACAGTTCATAAATGCCACCAAAAAGAAAAAAAATATATCAAAATATGAGATATTGTTTTTATAACTCATAACACAGTTGAAAGAACCATTATACACTAAAAAATCCAATTCAAAGGGTTTGGATTTGTAAATGGAGGAAGACAGTAGAACAAGATGAAATAAAAAGGGATAAGATTGAAATAAAGTGAACCTATTATAAGAGATTCTGTAAGGATCTATCACACTATACATTATTCCATCTTCTTTAATCTTCTGTTAATCAAAATCCCTCGGCAACAACAAGCACAAGAAAGAAAGAAAAGGTAGCAACAACAAAAACTAGTAAAGAGAATTTGTGAACTTCGGACAAGGGTGGTGGTGGATAATATATAGCAATGGGGTTTGGGTTTTACATTAGTTTAGGGTTTTAATGTAAAACCTCAAATCTGAACAACTTTTTTAAAAACTTTAAATATCTCAAAAGAAATTCTTAACGGATAGAATTTTGTCTATAAAAACAACTCAATTCTCCTCTATCCTAATCTCTCACAAATCCCCCCTCTCTTAAATCCCCTCTCTCTCAAATATACTCTTTCTGAATCTATATTCTATTATGGCTGGGTCATCAACAACGTAAGCTATTTTTATTCTTCTCTTTCTTCAGTTTGATTGATGAGTGTCAATGTTCTTCTTCTTTTATGTTTGAATGTTGCAGTTTCCCCTCAAATCCTAATCTTTGATTATGAGGGGAACTCAACAGATTTGTTTCTTTTGATGTTTAGTGTTGCTATTTCAATGGTAGAACTTGAGACTACTAAACTCATAAAAAAATTCTTCCCCTTTCTAAGTTTCAAAATCCGTTCTCATGTACCAGCAGGTTACATAAGTTTCTGTGATTGTAATTCGTTAATTAGTTGTAAGAGATTTTTCAAACTGTAGAAACATCGCTCTTGGATTTTTAATTTCACAGATCTAGTGTGGAGAGACAGTTTAGTTTAAGTTTTTGAAATTTTGTGGATTTTTAATTTCACAGATCTAGTGTTGAGAGATAGTTTAGTTACATTTTAAGTTTTTGAAATGGTGCAAACAAAGTTTTGATATTCTTATGATGTAACTGAAAGTTAAAATAGAGATGTGGATGCGCCTAATGTGTTCCAAACACAACTAAAGTCATTTTTTAAGAAAGAAATGGAATGTAGTTGATTTCCATGAGCAATGATTCTCAGATTATTTATTCTCTTTTTGTTTTATATGTTTCATTTTACCATTCGATTTAGTTAGTGATAAAGTTACAAAAGCATTTTGAGTTATTACTCCTAGCATGGTTACTTTAAAATCTCTAGAACTGATCTCTACATACACATCTCGTCCATCCATACTCCATCATATCCAACATACATACATCTCAAATCTCAATAATTTTTTAAAAAACTTTCAGAACCTAAAAGAAATTCTTTAACGGCTAGAATTTTCTCTGTAAATCCTCAAATCTCAACAACTTTTTCAAATACTTTCAAAACCTCAAAAGAAATTCTTAATTGGTAGAATTTTTTCTATAAAACCAACTAAATTCTCCTCTCTCTCAATCTCTCACAAATCCCCTCTCTTTCAAATCCCCTCTCTCTCAAATCTCCTCTCTCTCAATCAGTGTAATATTGATTAGGGTTAAACTACAGTCCCTTCTAAAGTTAGTTTGTAGTAGGATAGTGTCTGTAACATCTTAATACAATGTGGTGTTCAATTTGGACTAGGTCCCGGGGTTTTTTGCATTTGCGGTTTCCTCGTTAATAAAATTTCTGGTGTCTATGTTATTTCTATTCCGCATTATATTTTGTTATATAATTGAGATATCACAGGTTGTGTATTGAATCGATCAATTGTGAAATCCAACCTTTGGTTGTTGATTAGAAATTGATCGATCCTTGGATATGGTCTTTGGTACCATCCAAGTTTATATCTCTTGTATTATATAAAGATTCGCAGATTTATATTTGCTTGAGTATAGATCAAATCGAGAGACAAAGATATTAACTCCTTGATATACTTTTTATTAATATTGAGTCTGACTGTCTAGTTGATTCTCTTAAAATTATATTAGAGTTGGTACATATATATTGCTAATCGAAATATTGGGTAAGGTTTTAGACCCCCCCATTTCAAGTCTTATAATAGGCTAATATCTGTAGATGCTTAATACAATTTGATATTCAAATCTGGACAAGGTCCTGGGGTTTTTATACTATTACGGTTTTCTCGTCAACAAAACTTCTGGTATCTTGTGTTTTTCTTTTTCCGCATTATATTGTTAATCTTTATAATAAGATTTACACAAGTAGCACATAATCAATCTTAGTAGATACTTCCATATAATTAAGATCAATTAAGAGACTTGTTTCTTGTAGAATTCGTATCTTGAAAGATAGATAACAAGTTTCATACTTGGCTTAATTCAGATCCAAATATTTGGATATGACAAGATTGATCTTGTATATTTATTTTTGAGATCCCTCAAGTACTCTTTTTAACAATCAGGTTCACATACTCCATTGTCTAAATTTACTGATTCAGAAGAGATAGAGATATAAACTCTACATACGTATTGTCAAGGATCATTAAGTTGGTCTACTTGCAATTGTATTTGATTTTGTCCATATAGGTTGCCTAACGAAAAGGTTGGTGGTGTATTTGGTATCCTTTTATTTTCAGTGTTGTCTCTGCCATGATTAAGTATATGGTTGAAGAATTAGAAGATCGTATCAGTAATTAACGCAAAGAAAGCGAACTGAAATGGGTTTGTGAATCTGGAGACGGTTGTTGGTTTGGTAAAGAAAGTAGCATGTTGGGTTATGTTTTGTGGTAGTTTGTCATGAATTTTTTTGTTCGAATAATGGGGAATATTTGGTGCAGTTCTGGCATCGAGGAATTAGTGAAGACACCATTAGTTATACCTTGGTCTTGTACTACAATAACGATAGTTCAAGGGCTAAGTACAAGAGTGGTTTGGCATTGGTTAGGACTCGGATTTAGAATCCAATAGGAATAGGAAACTTAGGTATAAGTATGTCTTGATTTTGGGTAGATTTTGAGCCAAGAAAAAAAACAACATGTGTTCTCTTTGCCGTCAGTTCTGAGTAGTGTACGACCAAGATTTGAAGCTTTTAGAGTTTATATTGAACAAAGATTGTGGGGATTGTTTTAGGTTACAATATTGCAGGGGAAAAAGTTATTTAAGGGATACACAAAATACAACTAAATACCTACCTGTTTCACTACTAGTTTAGCGCCTACAATCTACTCGAAGAAATTCCAGAAAGAGAAGCAACGCACAAAGAAGCAACAATCCCTGAACCTGATTGTCGAAAAAAATCTGCTTAGTACCTCTGTAGTGTTTTGATTTCGAATTAATTTTATCTTCGAAACTCAATTTACCTTAAACTTATAATTGTGTTTATGCTAAGAATATGGAGGATTTCAAAACTCGGAGTACGTTTTATTAATCAATTTTTGTAAGTTATTCTTATAAAAGATATCTTTTATTGATTATCTTTTACAGTTCTTCTGAGCATGAGATGTTTGCTAGTTATCTAAATGCGCAATTAGGTATCTTGTATGCAAATCTAATGCTAGTATAGAGAACTTTAATCCGTAATTATTAGAGTAATCTTTACATAAGTAGCGGTGCACTATTTGTCGCAAATGGATTTTGTATGCAATAGTGTATAAAAGATAACCCTAGGTTAAGGTGTCGAACTTATGAGCATGTCGCTAGGAACAACTTGATTCTTAAATATTAATGAAATTGATTGGATTACACCTATAGAGATTATTTTAGGTGGTTCACTTGATCAGAATCCAATAGAGAACTTATTTTACGTGGTGAATTTAGGAATCCGAAGATTAGTTGAAACTTGTCTAATGTTGTTAATAATCTAAATTTATTGGAGGTTAAACTTGCATGATTAGTAATATCCTTTCCGAATTACAATCTTTACAATCTTAGAATGTTTGTCTTTCGACAACATCAATTTATATTACATATAATAACTTAAAACTCACACCTCCTTGTTGATTTGAACTCGACTTGCCTTACTACTTCTTTACAGAATTTTGTAGAGTAATTATTGCTAGGTTGACAACCTCATCACTTCACCCAAGTATAAATAGTCACCGTGATTCAAAAATTGTCTTATGACGCAAAATATAAGCCTTAGGATCAACTCTACCATTATAATTAATCTAGTGACCCAAAACTGTCTCTTGACACGAGATTAATCACACTAGAGGTGACCAAATTAGCATGTGATCTAACATGTGACCTAAAAATTAAATTTAAGGTCAATTCAGCCTAAGTAGCCTTAAATTTAAGGTCATGCCCTAAAATTTGCTAATGTGACCTAAAACTCCCGCGTGACTTAATTTTTTTTATTTTGCAACTTGAGAGACTATGTCCCAGAATTTGCCAAATAACCTAATTTGATAATATTTCTATTAAATAGTTAAAAATATTCAGACGAATTCTCTAGTGACTCGTGGAAAATAAATATCGGTGATGGTATATATGTTTTTGAAGGTAGGTTTCATCAGATCGTTTAGAGAAAAATTACTAATGAGTTTCGGGTTAAGTTTCAACGATGCAAGTTAAGTCGTACGAATGTACAAAATTTATAAAGGGGATACCAATATTATTTGGGGGTGATACCTATCCATATAGGACAAAATAATATTAACAGATCCTGACCGTCGGATCGTTGAATTGGGATCACCCCCACTAATAGTGGTATCCCTCTTTATAAATCATGCGAATGTGGGGTGTTATTGTTGCCTTTATAATTATTATTATTGTTCGATGGCCTAATCACTATTAATGGATTCTAGTCAAGGGATCCTGGTTACGAGATTTATCATGAAAATGAATTGTCACGTCGGCTTTACATTGCATTTTTTTTTGTGTGTGTTCTGTAACCTCAGCTTAGAGCATGTTTGTTTTCTG
Organism: Papaver bracteatum; assembly: GCA_023529315.1. Classification (NCBI taxonomy): domain Eukaryota; kingdom Viridiplantae; phylum Streptophyta; class Magnoliopsida; order Ranunculales; family Papaveraceae; genus Papaver; species Papaver bracteatum. The sequence goes on from JAJJWX010004617.1 coordinate 68,614, forward strand.
CTGACTCGGGGTCTGGATCTGACTCGACCCCTGACTCGGTCTTAGTCAAATGTCAGATCGTTTATTTTTTATTTTGTGTCAGATCTGACTCAGACCCGTTTGAGTCAGGTAATAAAATACCCCTGACTCATGGGAACATACCACTGACTCATGTTTTTGAGTCAGATGAGTCAGATCTGATTCAAAAAAAAAAACATATTAAGTCAGATCCAGATGTGTCAGGTGATTTCAGTAAGATCCAAATAAGTCAGATCTAGAGGACTCAGTTGAGTCAGGAAAAAAAAAACATGTTCTTAGTCTTATTTATCCTGGTTTAATTGGGGGACACCCACATTAAATGGGGGCCATGCACTAGAAGACAAAACAGGTATCCCAATAGCAAATTGGGTCACCCCTTATAAAAAATCTTTCTAAATGCCTAAAATAGCCTTGAGTGATTAGTATTAAGAGTTAATGAAGTAGATTAGTGTGTTAAATTAGTTTAGATAAAAAATCAGTTTTTTGGATTAAAATTTGGGGAAATTTTAGTTTTGTGTTTATTTGTTTTGAGAAGAAGAAGAGGAGTTTTGATAAGAAAAACTAGGGTTTATGGAAATGAGTGATTCAAGTGGAGGGAATGAGTTTGGTGAAGCTTCATACAACAACCATGATTGTGTTGATGGTAAGATTGTGTCAACTAATTCTATGGATTGGATGTTTAATGAAGAGATGCTAATGGAGGAAGCCATCAATAATGGTGAAAATGAAGATCCTATTGCCCCCAAATGAGGGGACCAACACTAAAAATGAGGAACCCGAAGCTCAAAACAATCAGGTAAACTTCCTATACTCTTCAAATTGCATGAATGGTACTCCAAGTGGTCGATTCATGGACACCATGCAACTACTCAGAGTGACGGTCGTTAGTGTCGGGTAATTAATTCGCTAACGAGCCTCAAGAGTCGTCCGTTTGTTTACACCCAAGATGACGACTAAAACCTGCAAATTTTAATGGTGATGAAAGATTGTCAGCTTGGTGTGCTAAAAAATGACGACTGTCTAGGGTACCTCAACAAGAGTCATTTGTTTGCTTTGTTTACACTCCAACGACTCTTAAACATAATGTCTCTAGGAAGAATTGTTTTTTTGGGTTTACGGTCGTCACACATTTATTCATAAAAACTTCCAACCCTAACCAACCATTAACATTTATCACAAGAGTCGTTTCCATCAATAGTGTTGCATATTAACGACCCTTAGTGTTTTCTTTTAAGATTTTTGATTTCATAAGATCATTTCATTGAATAGTAAAAGGCATACATCCTGCATAGATGTTGTAATTATAGATAATAACGGTGCACTTAAACACTCAACCATAGATGCTGTAATTATAGATAGTGTCGTTCAAGATGAGGCAGCAATCGTCGAACTTAAATTTGTTCCCACGAAGCACCTCGTATCGCTTATACGCCTTTCCCAACTAAAAACACAAGACAAAAAACTTAGTTAGTATTATTCAAAGGTTTCAAAAAGTTTTACCTCTTGTTTAAACACTTACTCTTGTAGCACCCAACATATTGGGCATGGCTTCCCTTACGGTATTAATTTCTCTTTTGAAAGCATCACATTCTAATTTTATCTCCTGGAACCGTTCCTTCACTTGTTTCAAAGACCTTGAGTTGTGATTTCCGTCCAACGCCACAAAAACAATGAATACGCGGTTCCACCAACCATCCGATGTTTCATCAATGTCTTTGTCTAGACTTTCAAAATGGATTGTGACTGTCAACCAAGCTCTCACAATGGAGCAATTCTCTTCCGAAGTGTAGGGAGTAGCCATGGTGTTTTCTCTTGTTTTTCCTCTTGGATGATGAATGATTGATATAGTATGTGAAGGTAAGAATGAAAGAGTTGTGTGAGTATTAGGTGAGTCTTGGGTCTCTATTTATAGAGTTGAAGACCTAACTGCCTCTTTTTTGAATTTTTTCCGTTGGTGGATTCAAAATTCGCATGTACTTCTATAAGAGTCGTCAGTTTCCATATTAAAAAAGAGACGACTCTTTCTGATATTGAGGGTCGTTGGTTGTGGATTTTAAAGTATGACGACTCCATCTTGAAGTATCTGATGTATTGATAATCAAGAGTGGTTCGTATTTATTTCTCCTAAACAGGCGACTCTTAGTGGTGAGTTTGAAAAAACAAAGAGTCGTCGGGTTTTAATAGTTGTAACTTGACGACCCTTTCTTTGATAATTAAAAGTTGAAATGTTTTTATTGAATTGGAAATAAACGTACATGTAATTCGAAATAAAACATAAGGCGAGTTTAATTATATAATGTAAAGACATAAAATAATTCGATACATTGCCATCGAACACCTAAACGAGTTTAATTATAGAAGGCGAATTCCCATTCGGTTTCATCCAAAAGAGCATAGCATTCCTCGTGCAAAAACTCATTGCCGTTTATTTTGTATTGGCTACGACCTAAAGAGTACTGGAGAAACAATATTTTTTATAAGCTAGCATTCTTAAATAAACATAACGAAAGAAATAATTTTAGGGATGATGGCATATCAATTAACAAACTTACTCTATCCATTCGAGCTTCATTGGGAAGAGCTTCTTTCGAGCTTTCAATTATTCTCTTAGAAATACGCATTCATTGTGTATTAAATTGTACCTTTCCCTTATCTGCGCGACCGTCCTTCTATTACGATTTCCGTCTAGTGCCTTAAAAACCTTAAATACACGTTTCCACCAAGCATGGGTGTTTTAATCATGCCCAAGGTAAGGCCCTCTGGTTGGGTCTTTGTTACCGGTCACCCATTGTGCTTCCTCAATGGAGTGCTTCGTGAGAATGGTGTGTGCTATGACAATAGCAACATCTTCTTTTTTAATGAACGGAGTTGGAGCCATTTTTGGTGTTTAAAAGTGATGGGGGACTGATTTTTGGTGTTTGAAAGTGATGGGTGAATACATTTGATAGGGATATATCTATTTTTATAGTAAATAAAGTACAAACGGCTATTTTTTGAAAAATAAAACGGTTACCTATTTTCCAAATATGCAATAACTGCACCTAGGATTCAACCGTTGTTTGAAATTTCAAATTTTTTCAATAACTGCACTTAGGGTCGTTGGCCATATTAAGTATTCAATGCCGACCCTAAAAGTCGGTGGTCTGTAGTTTTGGAGCACCACAGCAGGTTCGTTGGTCAGATTATTTATAACGTGACAACCCTTAGAGTCGTTCGTTAAAAAATATACATGACGACCTTAAAAGTCAGTTGTCTGTAAATAATTTATGTGACGACTCATATGATGTCTAATATAAAAACCCAACAGTCGGTTGGCATATTTTATAAAAGATGACGACCCTTGTTCCCATTTGTTTTTTAGTTGGTTTTTACAGAGCTCTCAACCTGAACCTGTGTCTGCTATCGGTCCGGATACCTCCGAACACTACATCAATGATTTGGTAAGTTTTAATGGTTTGAATGGATATATTTGTTTTGGATTTTTTTTTACTTAGTGTTCTCATGAACGTGTTATTTGCTCAAAATTAGACTTGGGAAAATAAGGAAGAGGAAAGGCAATGGGCTATTTCCAAGGCAAAAGAGAAGATGGGCGTGGTTGTTAAAATCAAGCACGCTAGTTGGAAAGAAATGGAGATGGTATGCTAGAGAGCCGGTGATAAGGAAGAAAGTCATAAAGGAAATAATTACAAGTATGTGAAGAAAACGACAAGGGTCTACAAAACTTCGTCGAAGAAGATTAAATTCCCGTTCAGGATTGTGTTCAAGATGAATACTGAAACTAAATAATGGTATTTGTATAGTATTCCCAACGGTCATCACAATCACCCTCCACCAAAAAGTCTTACGAGACACCCTGCATATGCCCGATTGCAACCACATGAAATGGAAATGGTACGACAGATGAAGGGAATTAGGCCCCTTAAGATCCTTACTGCAATTAAAAAGGCCGATAAGTCTAACTTGTCAACTATTTCCACTATTTACGTTGCCAAAGCAACCCTCAAGAAGACTGAATGGGATGGCAGATTGATCATGCAACAATCATAGTGGTTGGAAGAAAAACTTAACTATGCCATGCAAACAAGGGTGGGTCCGGGCGACAAAGTCACTCATATTTTTCTTGCCCATCCTAGGATGGTGGCATTGTCATAATGTTTCTACCAAGTATTGTTCATAGATTTCACTTATAAGACAAACAAGTATAACATGCCGATGTTGAACGTGGTTAGTCATACTTCGGATAAACAATCTTTCACCGTGGCGTGGGTCTTTATGGAACACGAAGAAATAGAGGACTATGTTTGGGTGTTGGAACAAGTGAGGTTGATCTATCGTGGAGAACAAATACTGCAGGTTATATTTACGGATCGAGATTTTGCAGTTATGAGTGTCGTTCATCAGGTTTTTCCACTAGCTCAACATTTTCTTTGTTCGTGGCACATCCAACAAAATATTTTTCAAAATTGCAAGAAATAGATCCAAAAAATAAAACCGGCGAAGGGTAATCAACGTTCCGAGGAGGAAGACGAGCGTCTGAGTAAACTTTCAAGAGAATACAGAGCGGGAGAGAGAAATAAATATAAGGAAAAATACGACGAAGAGGGGGACGTATGGGAGGTATTCTGCAAAGAGTGGGACTACTTGGTTCATTCAAAAACCGAGGTGAAGTACTATGCTAGATTGCAGAAGTCTATTGATAATTGGAGTACGGATTATAAGAAGGTGGTCGACTATTGCCTAGATACGTGGTTGAATCCTTGGAAGGAAAAGTTCGTTTATACATGGACCAATAAGTACAAGCACTTCAAGAATGAGTCAACGAGTATTGCTGAGCAGTCTCACGGGCGTTTGAAAAAAATTCTTGAGCTCAACAATGGTTGGGTGGTTACGGTACAAGAATCTATTCACGAGCACGCCGAGAATGATCTTATCAAGATTGATTCTCAGATGAAGCATAGTAAAGACGGTTTTCTGAAGCAATACCTACCAGACAAAGATTTGCTAAGGGGGGTTACACACCAAGTGTCACGGTGGGAAATAAAGCATATGATGGCTGAACTATTCAGATTCCGAGAGAAAGCTTCCCAAGGAAAAGTGTTTACATGTAATTGTACAACCGATACTTGGATTGATCTCCCTTGTAGACATAATCTTGGAGGGTATAAGGAGCTTATTACCCTCGGAGATATTGATCCTTTTTGGAAGCAACTTTCGTTTGACCCAACTCCCTCAGGAGCTTCTGATGAACAATTTGGAGATTTGGAGATTGGAAAGTACATCAATGAGAAATATCGAAGAGAGACTTATGCGGGAAGATAAATACTGGTTTCTAATTTATGGCCGGCTGCCCGTAAGTGCTTGGGAGTAGAAGAAGAGCCAATCAAACAAAAACCACCTGGAAGACCAACAACTAAAAAGTTATTTAGACAAACTGTGAATGATGCTAAGAGCTGTACCAATAACCCTTCACGTCATGATTATGTACAAGCGGAATTTACGGAGTACGAGAAGTCTTTCCTTCCCAAGAAAAGGAGTCGGGCCAAAAACCAAGACTTAACACAAAATGATAGCGAAGTTATACATACGGAAGAGCATGTGGTCGACACTCAACAGATCCAATCGAGTGTAATGGTGACGATAAGAGGTAAATTAGGAAATCCGCATACACCAAGGGATTCACAAAGAAGAGCACATCGTGTTGCTTAAACTTTGTACGAATAGTATACCGCACAACTTCCATACATCATCTTAGATCACCTTATATCCACCGAAGACATTGATGCAGATGGAAATTATGGTTACCATGTTGCAACCTAATAATTGGGGCATTTCGAGGTGGCCAATGAACTAAAGCTAACCCAAATCGAATATGCAAGAACAAAAATGGCAGCTACACTTGTGAAGGACAAGCAACTCTATTTAACCATGATCATGGAAGGAGATTCAAAAGAGAGAGAACATAAGTTCAAGGAGTTGTTATCTAACGTGAAATGGCGGAAGGGGTCGAAGAAGGCCGGTTATAAGTTTTGGATGCAAATGCCCTTTGGTGGTTAACTTTTAGCGGACACATTCACTTGTGTTGTAATAGTATTCAGTAAAGGCTTCCCCGGAGGCTCTTGTATTTACGTACCCTCAAGAACTAAGTGTGAAGCGGCGATAAATAAGAGAAGAATTGTAATGGCACATGTGAACGATAACCATTACATAGGTTTGAAGATTTCAGAAGAATTCCCTCTACCGTGGGTGGTCTATGGTGATTGGGGAGAGTATACCAAGGATTGGACAAACCAGTATGAGTATGGAGTGAACATTTGGAATGCTATGGACCCCACCCCGACTTACGTAGACATGGGTGGTGAATCATGAGTGAAGACGTTTATTTTGGCCTTTGCATTGCATTTTTAAGCATACCTTTTGTAAGTGGTTGTATCTTGACCCCGGATAGTTGTATTTTGAAGAATGCTTGATGAATACAATGTGTTTACTCTTACGGCTTATGTTTTTTTCTCTTTGTACAAGTTGAGTCGTTAACATACTTGAATTTATTTTTTAACGACTCTTAGCGTCGTTAGTACATGTTGTCATGTTCCCAAACGAATGTAAAGGTTAAATTTGCATTGTCTCCTGGATGCATTTATCACTAGAGTCGTTAGCGTATATATACATACAGGTTAACGACTATCAAGGCTAAATTTTCATTGTCTCCTGGATGTTTTTCAACTGACAGTCGTTAGGGTACATATACATAAATATTGACGACTCCATTCTATTGTATCTTAGAATCCCAACGAATATTTTTGGTGTACACTTTTCCCCAAAAAAATAGCCGTTGCAATTGGGTTTTAAATATAAAGGAAGCAATTGTGTTTCCCCTAGAAAGTTCTTTTCGCAATGACAACTCCCTTGTCAAGTAGAAATTCTACCGAAGACATACTCCGAAGATGCAAACATCTAACAAACTCGATTTTGGCAATGGAAGAAGAGATACGCAAAAGAAGCATGCAACCACCCCAAAAATCATACACCAAATCACCATATCCTACGAAGGAAGAAGAAGAAATGCGCGAGGAAAAAAAGCGGGGTCTAGAACAATTTCATCTAAGGGAAAGGATGCAAAAAGTAGAGGAAGAGACTCAATGGCTCAAAAAATACTATATATTGAAGGATCTTGAAGATGAAACTACGTCTCGGTCAAATCCTATTGTGAAGATGGGTGAAAATTACAAAAAACCACGCCACAACTATGATAATGGGAACATTTCTTCAAGGGTTACTCATGTTATGAAATTTTTCTCCGTATACAACAAGTTTCTCGCTATGAACAACAGTAATAGGCGTGCGGCCCAAGAAGCGTATAAGAAATAGAGAGGAGAGCCGTTTTATCACATCGAATCCGCAATGGTTGTGGAATCTCGCAGTAGTAAAAGTGGTTAACATGTAATATCTTCTCGAAATTTACTTACACTACCAGTGTTATTATTTCCAAGAATTCAATGCATAGCAGTTTTATTTACTCTAAAGTGTCGTCATCTTAAAATACTCACAAAATTGATGACTCTAATGAAGTTTCAAGAGTCGTCCTACTGCTAATTTGCCAGACTAACGACTTTTGTTATGAATTTCAAAAAAAATAACCGTTGGAGGATTCTTCTGACTTATCATTTCGATTCAACTACATGAAAGGTTCAATGCGAGAGTACGTAATAGTTAGAAATATGGTGTATGACTATCATCTACAAGCTCCCCTAAGGGAAAAGGTGAGTAATGCAATAATGTTTATACCTTATTCATTGTAAAAGTAACTAATGTAAGAATTCCTATATTATTTTAGCTGGAACGTTTCAAAGGGTTATGGATAATTCGTAATGGGGAAACTAGGTTCATTCACCACAAAGAATATACCACATTGTATCGACGAGCAAAAAGGTTTATTGACGAACATTTGATGCGCCGGATTCTTGATTACCCTTACTAGTTTTTCTATAATGCTACACTCTATTTAATGTTGCTTTTTTATTGAAATCAAATCCCTATTTTTTTTGGTCAGATATAATGAAGTTTCAAGAGTCGTTGGTTATATTCCAATTAATACTAACAACCCTTTAACTGGTTGTTATGATCTACATAAGGGTCGTTAGGTTTATCCATAAACACCATGATGACTCTATCCATCTCTTTATTTTATACCCTGGATTATTGCAATCTCACAGTCGTTAAGTATGTTTCAAATAACAATAACGACCCTATCTACATATATTTGGACTCCCATGGATTGTTGAACGTTAGTGTCGTTAGGTGTATCCATATACACCCTAACAACCCTGGAAATGTATTTCTTAACTCCATGGATTATTTTATCCAAAGGGTCGTTAGGTTTAGCCATAAACATCAGAACGACCCTTTCCATTAGGCTCTCCTGGATGATTAGTGAATAAAGAGTCGTCATGTTGAAACAATTATAGTAAACGACTCTAATACTGGCAATTGAATTCCAGTGCTTCAACTTAAGGGTCGTTCATCTGCTATAATGGACGTTGCCGACCCTACTGCTAATTTAGAAAAAGTAAAAAAAAATTCTAACCGTACACATGCTAAAACAATAAACATCGTGCCAAAATATTATGAAAAGTTATAAAACCTAAGTTCAAGTTTATAGTTTACAAACCTAACACACAAAGTTGTTTAAACAAACCATCCAAACATAATAAGAATCCATCTAAGAAAAGTTATAAAACATAACTTCAAGTTTAAAGTTAACAAACTTCTTAGCAATTAAGACCACCTCTTCTTTACGACCTGCCTGATCTAGAGACCGTCTTCTTTATCTTTGGAGGACCCTGAGTTGCACCGCCACCATCTTGTTCATTTTGTGGTTGGCTACTTTGTCCCTGCTGAGAACGTTCTTCTTCCATCTGTGCACGTGTTTTCCGGCTCCTCTAGCCTTCCTTGGAGAGCTCATCAAACATCTTCTTTGCTTTAAGATTTTCAATGTGCTCCATGTATTGAGCGTAACGACGTTGCTTCTCAGGATCAAAGACTTCCCCTTTATCAGCCGAGAAACATAGAGCCTTGACAAAAAGTTTCATTTGTTCCCTCTATATGCATTCAAATACGAATTCAACGTTAACTAGCTTATATTTGAATTTAAATGAATAACACAATACTTTGAATAAATACTCACCACTAGTTTAAGAATTGTAGAATCATCTCTAGGGTCATCTTGAGAAGAAGAGGAGGATGCTCTGTTGGTCCTCCTAGTTGGATCAATACGAATAACCCGACCATGCGAGAAACTTTCATACCATTCAAGGTAATCTGGTGTTGCCTCGTGCCCTTCGTTGACATGCTCCCAAGTTGTGATATCTACTAACCAAGAGTGTCTATCATTCCAATGGTGGTAATTGGGTTCATGGTCATAAAACACATTTATGTTCGACTCGTCATCCATACACTTAGACAACTCATGCTTGAACGGAGGTACGTACTCTTCATCGGGTGAATCTTGAATAAACCCAAGTTGACGCATCACTCTCATCGGATTGTACATCGAGAAACCGTAAGGGTGAAACAAAGGGCCATTGTACAACATGACAGGTTCCATTACGCCAGCTCTATTCTCCGCGTACGGATTAAATTTTACCTCTTCCACATTGATGTTGTCCAACTTTCCCCGCATTGCTACCAAAGTCTCTTTTTGCTCCTTATCCTGAGAACCTGTGAACAAATATCGTTTACCTGTTGGATGACCTTGCTTCCAATCTTTGTTTAGTTTCACATCTTCATTACCTTTGATCAATGACGGGAAATGATCATAAAACCTATATTTAAAATAATGAAATAAACATCAAATGATTTAAGGAAAATAATTTAGACAAACAAAAGAACTTTCATCAATCCAAATACCTGGAGTAGACCCAAATTGCCATTGATCTGTGAAGTTTGTTCCCGCGATGCTTTGGAAAGCTGACTATTCAAGCGTGCAACTATGGCAGTACCCCAAGAGTACTTGTTCACATCTTCCAAAGGATCCAAAAGCTGAAGAAGGTTGGTGCTAGCCCTATTACCTTTTCTGTCGGGAAATATAACAGACGCAAGTACGTAAAACAAATACGCGCCAGCAGCGTAACGGCATTCCTCATCAGTGAGACCCTTCTTTTCCTTTTCCAATGTCCCAGAAAACATCTCCCTAATCTTTACAAGTTTGAACTCTTTCTTATTATAGTTGGTTCCCTTCTCAAATTTCCCATCAATGGTGGCTTGATCCCATCCAAACAAGTTCTTGGTCCACCCATAGATTTTAGCCAAAGTAGGCCTTCTCTTGAAATTCTCACTGGTGGATTTACCTTCGACGTGCAACCCTAATATCTGTTCCGTATCATTAGGAGTAACTTCCATCTCTCCAAATGGGAATTGCAATGTGTCGACTTCAGGGTAATACCTTTCACATAAAGTAGATACTGCAACCTTATCATAATCAATCACTGAGTTCTGAACAACAGTATACAAACCAGAGTTTTCAACATGAGCTCTAACTCTTGTACATTCCTTGTCTAAAGGCCACAACTCCATTTTCCCTAAAGAAGATTGGTGCCTGAAAGGACGAATGGCATTCTTATGATCTTACAAAAGAGAAACAAGTCATAATTAGAATGTATTTACAAAGTTATATCAACTAATTGAATAACAAGCAAAGTTGGTATACTTACGATTGTCTCATAGATGTTACGAGCCCATGATCCACGATATCCAAATAGAACTTTACATTTATCCCTAGGTTCTCCTCTTTCTTTACCACTAATAAGACGAGTCAGCTGCAAATATTTTATAGGAACGTGTCTCGTGCTAGGTGCAATGTCCGATCCATCCTTCTTTACCCTCTTTTTAGTCTTCGGTTGTTCAATCTCTTCACCGCCCTGTTTACCAGCATCATCACCTTCATCCTCCTTATCACCATCTTTACCTTCATCATCATCCTTCTCTTCATCCTATTTCTCCTCCTCTTCACCATCACCATCCCCATCCCCATCACTATCCCCATTACCATCACCATCACCATCCCCCTCCCCATCACCATCCCCATTACCATCACCATTACCATCATCTTCTTGTATCTCTTCTTCTTCTTCTTCTTCTACTTCTTCTTCCTTATCACTTCTTCAGCCGAAATAACAGGAGAGGATGAACATGAAGAATCCGACGACTCCTCACCTTTGTCTCTTGGTTCAGTGATAGAAAAGGCTACCTCACTCGGTTTTATTCCGCGTAATGGACCGGCATTTAAGTACCTACCATGTCGGGGAGGTTTGGAAGGAGGGGTTATCATAATTTTAACCTTGTCTTTGGACTTCTTGGCACTACATCCCATACATGTAAAAGAACATAGCAAACATAAGAGTTAGATTCATGTCTTCAGTTTAAGGGTCGTTAATATAAGATTCTAACAACCAAACGACCCTTTAAGACATAACAACGGCTCTATTTAGTGGGTGACGACTCTTTCATTTTTTTGGACAGGGACCCTGTCATTTTCTACAGTATGGTCGTTGGTTAATTAGTTAGAGTCGTTTAGGAGAAACCAAAAGGGTCGTTGGTATACAATCACCGTAGTTATAAAAGAGTCGTCGTCTTAATACTAATACCCAAAAGACGCTAATCTAGGTCACCATAACTGCGGTTTCATAAAAACGGTCAGCATCTTCAACCTAAGAACCTAACAATTTTTCATACATTTTACATGCAACTGCAGGGTCGTCGGTGTTTTAACATTACGATACTTCCGACCCTTACACTATAACTTCCAGTTTTCAGTTACCAGACTAGATTTCACAATCAAAACACAATAAAAACACACCAAAATATGGAATAGAAGTTGGGTTTTAGTTAACATACCTTATAATTGGGGCCATGCGTTTCTTGGGTTTTGATTTTTCGGGTTTGGATACTGAGGGTTTATGCTTAACCTTGCCTTTCAATGCTTCGACGAAATTGTGGAGTTGAATTGCTTTGCGAGTGGTCATCTTTGTGCGAGCCATGATTGTAGAAGAAGTTAATCGTCGATTAAAGTTTTATCATCGACGATTACACGATGAATCGGATGAAGAAATCGTCTTCTTAGACCGTCGTTAATGGTGGTGGTAGTGGAGAAGATGAAGAGAATGAGAAGAAGAATAAGAAGAAGATGAAATGAAACTGATTTTATGAAGTTAGATTTGGTTTTAGGGTGTATAAATTAGGGCCTTGATTAGGGTAGTTAATTAGCCTATAACTGATTCTTAAGAGTGAGGGTAAAATAGTATTTTCATTGGACGTTTATTAAAACCCTAAAAAAATTGGGTGCAAACAAAATGTCATGGCCCCCATTTAATGTGGGCGGCCCCCAATTAAACTAGGTTATTTATCTATTAAAAGAAGAAAAAAACCTAAAATCTATCCCCGCTTGGATCCAAAAATTATTCTTGAATGCCAAAAATTACCTCCTAACCTGAAATTCTATTTGACCTGAAATTGTATCATGATCCAAAATCTGTTAGGGTTCTAGACCTTTTAACACTGGAGAAAGCTTAAACACAAGGAAAAGAACCGGATAAACCCTTTGAGTTGGGGGTTAGCCACCAGCTTTGAGAAGAAACTAAATAAACTAAACTTTGTTATATTGATTGATGATCAAAACAACTTACGGCCAGGCTATTTATATCTTCAAAGCCTTGGTAAACAAGAAAAGAAATTAGAGTTTAATAACTATCTAAACTGAGAAACTAAGCAAGGCTAAATATGGTAGTTCCAAATAGGGAAATAGATACACAAGTGGTGTTGGTGTCGCAACATCCCACCCTTCTCGAAAAATGGCTTTTCCTCAAGCCTGAAATGATGGAAATACGCGTGGCTTGTATGCTCCAAAGAATTCTCTTAAACTACTAGTACATCTTACCACGATCGAACACAAAATTCATAGCTCTAGAGATCATAAATGGAAGTCGGCATTTAAAAATGTTTCACAATTCCTTATTTGACGTGTGATTATATTTCCCACGGTCAAACATAAAACTCACAGCATTAGTGATTGTATTTGAATCACCCTTGTCCATGTGAGTAGCATCCACGAGTATAGAAAAATTTACTCTTAAATGCCGAGCTACTTCTGTACCTGCACTTTAAACTGAAAACCCTTTTTGATGACCCAGAACATTGATTAGTTTACGGATTTTAATATTTTCATTTTCGTTTTGAAATGGAGTATACCAACCCAGTTTTCTATTTGAGACGTAACGTCCTTCTTCAATTGAGCTATCGAATAAAATCCCAATAAATAAGGTAGCAGTAGGAAGCGGAAATAATAATTTCGTTTCACCTCGTACTACTTGGTTGACCCAAAAAACGTCTATTGTTCATGTTGATTTTCCACGATCAAAGACAAACTCCATTATATGAACTCCTGGCTGTTCCGTACATCCGTGAATGTTGTTAGACGTACACATGAACCGTCCATTAAACTTGAAAACCAACGACCCTTCGTCATTACTTGAAAGTTGTGAAAACATTTCAATGTTTAGAATATTCTTGTCTCTCTGTAATGATTCTTTCATATACATGTCCAAAAAACGGAGGCGTGGACCCTTTTCTAGTGCAAACATAATCTAAGAGTGGACGCTGATGAGGCTTTGTTCTGGCAGATTTGTACTTCTTTGAAAATCATATATAGGAAGCGGAAAATTCCGTGGATTAATATGTGCAAAAACACCCAGTAGATCGAGAAGAAATTGAGCCTGAATTTCTTGGTTGGTAAGAAGAGTTAAAAGATGAATCTCATCGCCCAAACCAGCATAGTATCGGAAGAACCACACCATTATCAGTACTTCGGTTTGAGTAACATGTTCAAAATAATTTTTGTTGTTCCAATTCTCCAGATTTAGAAGTTCCTCATTATACTCCCTCCGTTCTTAAATAATAGGATGGTTTCATGTACAATTTACACATGAAACTAGCCTATTATTTAAGAACGGAGGGAGTATTTCTTAATCAAATAAGCGAGAGAAGGACTGTTCGTAGTAACTGTATAAGTAACTGTGAAAAACTTGTCTTCCAGGTTAACAACAAAAAATAATTCTTCTTCCATGTTAACATTTACCCGTGCGCAGTTGATCCGAATCATTTGAGTACTTGGAAATGTTGTACAATCCCGGGACCACCGAACTTTTTCAACACAAAGTATGGAATTCCCCTGTGATAGAAAGGTAACACGGGGATTTTGAATAATTGGAAGACCATCCTCATGATGATAGTAGTGAAAAATATTCAAAACCACCAAATGTTACACAAAGTATGGAATTCCCCTGTGATAGAAGCTTTGTATGACAGTGAGCATACTGTTGGGGGAGGCTTACGAAATCCGAGCCGCTATGCGCAATACGAAACCTACACGAGCAATGAAACACAATGCGGAAATACACAAACTATGACGATATAGAAGCAATCACACAACACCGGCAATTACGTGGAAAAACCCCTCCAAGTTGAAGGGTAAAAAACCACGGGCAAATCTTCCACTATAACAATAATGGGTTACACACAATTCTCCCAAATTTGGGGATAACAACAACCTCAAGGTGCCTATAGCACTTGGATATCAATTTGCCTAATTACACTCACCCCTAAGGATGGATCAACAATTCATTCATATATAATATGAGATTCACTATCAATTTAAGAATAAGAAGTGATTTGAGATACTTACTACTAGGGTTTGACAAACCCTAGATTTTTCCCCCTTTGAAGAGATGTGGAAATTGATGAATCAATCTTCACCACAATCAACCAAAAGATCCTTCAACAAGAACCCTTTTTTCTCCTCTTCAAGATGCCTCTAATCTCACCAAAAATGGTGGCTTAAATCTCTCTATCTCCTTTTCTCTTTTTCTCTTCCTCTTCTTCTCAAAACAAAGAAGAAAACCCGTGAGAATGAAAAACATTCTCCTGATGCCTTTTGTACACAAAACCAAAACAAAAGGCAGACCCTATGTAGCTACCCACATTGGTTAAGGGGACTCCGGGACTATTGGGTCCATAAGGAGTAAACCCAACACATACCTGCACCTTGAATTAATTAGTAAAACATCTCTATATAACGAACAAATTGGTCCACAACTAATTCTTCCGAAGCATAATGGACTAACTTCTTTAACGGACTGGATCAAAAAATCCAGGAGGTCAACAAAATTAGTCACACATTCATTATCAACCTCTTCATGCATTAAAACTTGTTGTCTAAACAACTTCTTAAGACGAGGAAAATTGACGGAAGCGAGAGTGAAATCCTTTGATGCATGCACAGATACATTATCGTGCCAGACGACATCAAGATTAACTTCACCAAAAAATCCTCATGCCATATTAAAACTATCAGCAAAGCCTAATGTGTAGTTGTAGTCAGAAAAATAACTTGATTTATTGAAGTTGTCGGGAACTCCAGGATATCCTTTTCTAGAAAAATTATATGACCATGATTTGACACTTGATCCCCTTATTGCAATATAGACATTCCATCCTAGAAAAGCACATTGGTAGTTGGAAACAGCAATCAAACTGATTATACTAAGAGGAATCCCAAGAGTGAACACAAGTGGAGCTGTGTGATTGGCTACGAACTTTGTCAACATAAAGTCCGTCAACTTATCATCATCTGGTGTATGTGTTGGCTCCAAATAATCCCTTACTTTTGTAAAGATCTTAGAAATTCTTTTATCCGCCAAAAACTCCAATGTGATACCCAAAAATAGTGCAAGTCTACCAAGTTTCAGTGGAATTTTATCAATCCACCATGCATGAGCAGTGTGAAATAATATAGAGAAGCATACCGGTTCAGGCCAGTCTCGAGCAAGGAACGGTTGCAATCCTGTATTGACATGAAAAACATTGGCTATGACAAGTGAAAAATATTGTCAATCACTACCGGAGCTCCGAATTTGCATAAACTTTGAGTTCGTCTTGACCAATGACTTCAAAAATTTACCGATCGATGCAAATGCTCTTTTAGTCAACACTTGTCTTTTCTGCAAGCGATTCCTGGAAGATTTATCTCTAAAACCCAACATATATAAGCATCCACAATGTAAAGTGATAGATAAGTTATCGTCATGCATATTTGTCCAGCAATTTTTTTATAAAAGATGAAAAAATGCTTGTTCACACCACTAACGTGTAAAGCATCTAAATTGCTTCTCATCACTTTAAAGGCCACAATGCAACACCGGAGACGTTCATAGACAGTTATGCTATTTTCGTAAGCAAATTCCTGGGCTGAAACTGGAGTACTGGATGAAAATATTTGCAAACCTAAGGTAAGAAGTTCTGAAGTGTACCTTGTGAACTCATCACACTTGAGTTTTATGAATGTGGTAAGACTAAACACCAAAATTCCGAAAACGATCATGGCACCAGTTTTGTTATGAAGTTTTAAACATGAAATCTTAATTTGAAGATGAGCACCATCCCTGGAGATGTTTCCAGAATTTTGCAAATTGATCAATCCTTTTTCCAACCACAGACATCCGATCTTGACTAGTTGGAATGCTCCAACTAGTTGATCCGTCACAGATTGATATATAATCTCACGAATAAACATCCTTCGACATGAATTGTAGTGTTGGTAAGTTGTACCAATAGTAATAAATAAAACATAATGGACAGCTAAAGAGATGTCTGCATTAATCATTACGGTACTGTTTCCACTTGTTTCCAGCAAGCATTTACCAAACCACTTATTAACCGTCTCTTGAACCATTAATGTAGTGACCACCAGACCAAAGAATATTTCTCCAATACTATGAATGGAGACGTACGGACCAAAAAGAGTATGTGGCTTTTGAATAATTGAGGAACCAATAACAAGATCGTAGTTTTGAAAGATATTAAAAACCACCAACTTTCGAGATAGTGAGAAGGTAATTCCCTTGAGCTTTATATGACATTTACACCACCGTCCAGAATTTATCATTGAAGCATCTCTATATACTGAATAAATTGAAGCGCTATAGCTATCGGCCGTAGCATTGACAATTATTGTCATAGAAGAACTTCTGAAGGCATTAATAATTGAACCATAAGGAACATAAAGTCGAAATCTTTCACTCGTCATCTCACCAATGGGAAGAAAAAATGAGTGAACTGTATTACTATCAGGTTCTCTTTTTCCCTTATCAAATACTCTATTTGGAAAATTAGGTGCGAGAGGTGCAGCTTTCCACCAATCGACAGAAACCACAATCATTACATTAGGTTCGAAAACAAACCCACTGACAGAATTATTATTTCTAAACTTTACTTCTTTCGTCAATGATAGTCTTTCGGAGTTTGAAAAAATTATACCACGATTTCTTCCACTGTAATTCTCGGTAAACATATCTTTCTGAGATACACAGTCATATACACAGGCAGACGTACAAAATGACACAAGAGATTTCTTATAGGATCAACAAACTCAACATTCCTAGTATATATTTGGGACATTATTAGCGTAACCTCATGATGAACAACCAAGTTACTGTTGGAATTTTGGAAATGAAACTTCGGAGATATACGAGCATGGTTGTGTTGCTTGCATAGAGCTCCTAGGAAACAAAACTTAGCTCTCTAAAACTCTCTTAAAATATTCTTATTAACTTCCTATTTCTTACACTTACAAATGTTGATACACATGCCTATTTATAGGCTTACAAGACTACTCTAGTTCTATCTAGAGTTTTCTTTACACTCTCATTACACTCTTATCTAAAGAGAATATTCTAGAGTATAATACCAAGGATAAGTATGGAGAAGTTTATCCTTCACATGTCTAATTTGACTAATACTTATCTAGTCTAATACTTATCCTTCACATGTCTATTTTGACTAACCTAGATAATTCTAGATTACAAATTACAAATTATATATTATTTCCAATATCCCCTCCTAATTTGTAATCTCCTTGGTTTCGATCATCACCCGATTTTTCACTTCTCATGCTCGTGCTGTAATTTCTCTTTTTTCATGTCCGTGACATTATTTGCGCCGACATCGCCTTGCCGTCTCGTAGTCTCCAAAGATCCTCTTTTCCATCCTCTTTTCTTCCAGCTAGCCCACCTATTACTCTAGCATCTCAGTGGGTGCGGTCCCACCATCTCGGCCTTCACTCGACTTGGCCTTTACGCGGCCTTCCAAGCCTTCACTCGGCTACTCTCGTCACGAGTAGAGGATTAGCATCTCGTGACAACATGGCTTTTCTCATGCCATGTCCGAAAGTGCACTCTTTTCCACATTCACTCCCTACAATTTCTATTTTTCCTTTGAGCTTCCGTCATGGAGACACTTTTACATCTTCAACGATATTTTATCTCACGAGCAACATCTTTTTTTTTTTTTTTTTTTTCTCAACTCTTGTTAATTCTCTTTTACGTAGTCATGGGTGATAATACGGGGTATAAAACAAACATCCAAAACTCAAAAAACTCAAACTGCACATGGTTGAGAGTCGTACCTTTCATCCTCTCATCTCCTTTAGAACTCCATAAACGATTTCAATATGCGCAGATGACTTTGACGGCCCATATGGATCGAACCTCCGCTCTGATACCATGTTGGAATTTTCGGAGATATACGAGCATGGTTGTGTTGCTCGCATAGAGCTCCTAGGAAAGAAAACTTAGCTCTCTAAAAATCTCTTAAAATATTCTTATTAACTTCCTATTTCTTACACTTACAAATGTTGATACACATGCCTATTTATAGGCTTACAAGACTACTCTAGTTCTATCTAGAGTTTTCTTTACACTCTCATTACACTCTTATCTAAAGAGAATATTCTAGAGTATAATACCAAGGATAAGTATGGAGAAGTTTATCCTTCACATGTCTAATTTGACTGATACTTATCTAGTCTAATACTTATCCTTCACATGTCTATTTTGACTAACCTAGATAATTCTAGATTACAAATTACAAATTATATATTATTTCCAATAGTTACTCCCAACTGTAGATAACAAGAGTAAATCAAAATCAGGTAAATTACTAGGTTTAAGATTTGATAACTCACCAGTAAACTCATGTGAAACATCAGAATCCTTGTCGACCTGAATTTCTTCGTCTTTAGGAACAATATTTGAAGACTCACAAACATATTCTAGAGAATCACACAAAATCAGGTCTTGATTTGCTTCTTCAGTTTCTTCTTCTTCGGCTAATAGTCCGTCTATTGGGGCTGGTAGTGCAGCAAGTGTATCCCTGATTGCTCAAATTGAACTGAGACAATCCCTAAACGCAGTTATCCTAGAATTAACAAATCTCTCATAAGAAAAACGAGCGCGAACTAAGGAACAAAATTCTTCCCATGTGGTAACCTTAGTCGTAGTTGTGTATTTTAACCAACGATACCAAACATAGGCATCGCCTTTAAGATGTGCAGTAGATATTGCAATCTTCATAGAATTAGCGCCAAATATTGGTCAGCCTGAAGTATCCAATCCTCAGGGTCACCTCCATCAAAAATAGGAAGCTGCAAACTCATAGCTCCAGCATAAATAGGGGTTTCAATAATTTCATCACCATTATAAGACATCTTAAAAAAAAAAATTGGTAGAATTTATAGATTGATCTAAACCTGCTCTGATCCAGGTGTTAGGGTTCTAGACCTTTTAACACTGGAGAAAGCTTAAACACAAGGAAAAGAACCGGATAAACCCTTTGAGTTGGGGGTTAGCCACCAGTTTTGAGAAGAAACTAAATAAACTTAACTTTATTATATTGATTGATGATCAAAACAACTTACGGCCAGGCTATTTATATCTTCAAAGCCTTGGTAAACAAGAAAAGAAATTAGAGTTTAATAACTATCTAAACTGAGAAACTAAGCAAGGCTAAATATGGTAGTTCTAAATAAGAAAATAGATACACAAGTGGTGTTGGTGTCGCAACAAAATCATAGTAACATATAGTACAATGTAAAACGTGCCTCATGGAATTGACAAGAAAGTGGAATGGAGATGGGATATTTGGGACCGAATGACTGAAGGAGGAAGACGGGCACTGGTTGAGTGTGGAGGCATTAAAAACTTTTGCAAGTCTAAAAAGCTGCCCCTATAACATTATTCAGTCAAATCAGTTGAGCCTATTATCCATCGGGTTAACCTTCTGCCCGCCGTCTCTTCATTTTCCTTGTCTTGAAAACACCACTTCCTCCCTCCCCCTCTCTCTCAAAATAATGCTTTTTACAGTAAAACCCTTAAATTTCTTTGTTACCTGTTAATTTTTACAGTAAAACCCTCAAGCCCTCTCCTGCCTGAGAATCCATTTGAAGAAGAAGAGCTTCATTTCTTCGGAATCTAAAACTTTCCGTAAAACCCATTTTTGTTACTCGTTGAAATATTCTCTTTCGAGTTCTTATTCGACTGAACAGAGGGTTTTTTCTTCTCGCCGTCTGTGTCCGATCTAAAACCTAACCGAACATCATCAGTCTACAAAAACGAAGAAGAAATTACTCCACAGGGGATTCTGTTGTTTCTGTTCGTCACCAGTAATATTGTTTTTCTTTCTAGGGATTTAAAAAAATGTCATCAATTGAATCTTCTGAAATTTATCATCCAGCTTTCGATATATATAGAGATCAAAAACTAAACAAGTGTGAACGACGACGCTTGGGGGGGTGGCAACTTATATCCAGATCAAAACACTACAAATTGATGATGAAACAGCACCACCGCCTTATATTGTTCTCGTTCAAGGACCTCCTAATGTCAGTAATCGAAATTCTTCATGATTTTTGTGTTTTTTTAGTTCCAATTTAAGTTGTTAATTGTCAATTGTTGTAGGTTGGGAAGTCCCTGCTCATTAAATCTCTATGTAAGTATTTTACTATGGACCATATGATGGATGACATCCGAGGACCCATCACCATTATAACAGGTTTGTTTCTGTAATGTTTGCTTTGCTTACTGAATGAATGATTTACCCTAACTATTCATAATGTCTTATTCTTGTTTTACAGGTAAGAAAGGAGGCTACAGTTTGTGTAGTGCCCTGACGATATTAATGCCATGGTCGATGCTGTTAAGTATGCCGATGTTGTGTTGTTACTTGTTGATGCAAGTTATGGGTTTGAAGCGGTATGTTAATTTATTACGCCTGCAAACAACTACATTCCTGTTTATGTAAAAGCGGGACATCTAATTGCTTTTGTTGATTTCAGGAAACGTTCGAGTTTCGTAACCTTCTACAAGTTCATGGCTTTCCAAAGGTTATGGGTGTCCTTACACATCTTGACGAGTTCGAAGATGAAACCAAACCGAATGAAACCGTAAAGCGTCTAAAGGATCATTTCTGCACTGAATATATCAAGTAGCAACAACGTACAATTTGTCTGGTCTTGATCACAACTTGTTAGATTCTTTTGCAAAGTGGATTCTTGTAATTCATGCGCCTATCTTATACTACCTCTGTTTCTGGAAAATTGTTAATTTCACTTTTTCATTTTATCCTAAAATTAGACCAAATTGAAAAGTAAAAGTAACACTTTTCTAGAAATGGAGGGAGTAACATTTACTCGTTTAGAGATAATGTTTGCCCTTACATTAAATCTGACGAGCTTACTATCTCAGTTTCTTATCTCTCCATGATTACAACAGGTACAAAATGCGGGAAGTACGGAAACTGGCGGAAGACATATCGATGCTCCAATTCTGTACATCGTCCCGGCGAGCGGCGCATCCTTATTTGCTGGTTGACCGTTTCGAAGATGTTACTCCTATAGAAAAAGTGCACAAGAATGCAAATTGCAGTAGAAACATAACTCTCTATGGTTATCTTCGAGGTTGTAATATTAAGACTGGAGCTACTAAGGTACTTCCTTAAACTAGGTTAATTAATGCTAGTTTCTCATTTCTTAATATCTTAGATGCCTCTTTTGTAAAAAAAATTAGGAAGTGTACAAACTTCACTTGCACTTTTATTCAACAAATTGACTTGAGGTGTTCCATGCCAGGTGCATATTGCTGGGGTTGGTGATTTTTGTTTAGCTGGTGTTAGAAGCGCAACCGATCCTTTCCCTTTATCATCTGAGATGGAGAACTGCTTGGAGAATGAGAGTTTCAAAACAGGGACCTATCTAAGGTTGGAGGTTCATGACGTTCCTATTGGGATGGTTGAAAATTTTGATCCTTGTCATCCTAATCTCGTTGGAGGTATCAGTCTTGAAGAGGAAAATGCTGGTTATATTCTGGTTATGATGCCTTCTCTACTTTATGTTTCCAATTCAAAGCATGTTGTTATTTCACAGATTAAAAACTTTCACTTATTAATATTATAGTTAAATACCTTGATATGAAAATGAAAGGACTACAATTTGATATTTGAATATGAATTAATAGTGAGATTTTTTTTCTTGTTAACTGAACTCTGTTTGTCCGCTTTAATGAGAATGTTTATCTGTGTTCTTCTTCCAGGCGAGACTTAAGCGACATAACTGGCATATGAAACTTTTGAAGTAAGAAAAGTCTATCACCGTGTCAGCTGGTTGGAGATGTTACCAGACAAAACCTATTTATGCCAGCGAAAGCGACAATATTCAGCGTCAATTTCTCGGTTGCACTGCCGAACATGAGCATTGTCTCGCGATGTTTTGGGGTCCACCTGTTCCTCCCCTTACCAGAATTGCTATCGTGCAGAATAACAAGGTCTGGTGTATTCCACTGAACTTTATATATACTTGTTTAATTTGTATTGCAACCAAAAAGGGTATTTCATCACTGTTCTAAGTTTAAGGGCCTTATGTCTAAGTTCATACAACTTGTCCTTGTTTCCCCAAAAGATCAGAAAATAAAAATAAAATAATGTATTTGCAGAGATTTTATCTCTTCTGGGTTACATGGATATTAGTCCCTTTTAATTGTGGTATATATTGTTGTTTCTTCTCTTTCAAATATTCTGTCATTTTCATATCCATATTGTTTGCTGAAAGGGTTTCATTTTGAATCAGGAAGCATTTCGGATTAGGGCAAAAGCTGTTGTTCTTGACCCAAAGCATGACGTGAAGATAATGAAGGAAATCAAGTTGAAAGGAAAACCTCGTAAACTCCTTAAGAGTAGGACTGCTCTGATCAAGTTCTCATCAGATATTGATGTTGCTCAATTTAAAGGTGCGCCTGTTCGCACTCGGAGTGGAATTTGGGGGAAGATCAATGAGGTTTGTGCCAAGTTTGAAAACAAAATCCTCTTTTCTGTATCTAGTATTGAGTGCCAATATGGTTTCTGAAGTGTATCTAGATTATAGAACCACAGGGTTCCATCCATTTGCTTTAATGATGATACTTGAATTCACAAAAGAATACGATTTCTGTGGTCTTTCGTACACAAAGTCAAATGTATGCTTCATGATTTCTACGTTTTCCATGGCTGTCTGGTGTGTTAGTGTTGGCAGGAACTGTTTGTCTAAGTGAGTGTCTAAATTGTATACCCTCTTTGGTTGGTCTGTTTTTGTTGAATGGGGATCCCGAGAATTCCTGTTTAGTTTTATTTTGCATTTCTAGTTTTATCGGCATTGGGCAGGTGATAAAAAGAGAGGGGATTGCTAGTTGCACATTTGTGAAGAGAATTCGTCTGAGTGATATGTTTTTCATGCCTGTTTTGAGTCAAGTGGTGGCTCCTCGCTTCTTCAAACCATGCGACAGTACTTTTCCTGTTAACAAGGATTCTTTCAAAAAGGTTGTACGACGTGGTGTGAGGATCACTGATGGGTATCCTTCTTGCTTCTATTCAAGTACAAATCTTTTGGCGATGCTCTATAACCTGAAGTATAAGGTACAAGATTCTGGTCTGCTTTCCATGATCATCTATCCATTATAAAACTGTCAGACCTTTGATATCATGCACTGTATACTACTACCTATATCCCACATATGAAACTATAATGCAGAGCTTGTTATGGTAAGATATTTAATAAGTCCACTAATCTGTAGGAAAACATCCCCCATAAATATCATGCGTGGATGATTTTCAGCTACCCCCTTAACACAGTCCTAAATATTGTTAAAGAAACTTGGTTCTATCTTTATCACGCTTTACAGCTGATTCAGTTGATGTGGTGTTTATTGTGCAGAGTAAAAATAAGGGGAAGTTAACTGTGGTGGTAATGCCCGAGGGAAACTCCTTCTTGGGCAGAAGAAAGGAGTACGACAAGAAACCAAGAAAGAAGATTGTTTGGAGATTACGATATTTATGATTATTAGAAAGGAGTGAATGTCTAACCAAGAATCTTATGTCCTGATTATTTATGTATGATCTTTTAGGATACATATATAACAGCCAGTTGGCTACGCATCTGAAGACATGGAACATAGACATCTAGCAGTACTAATTAGTTATGTTATTTTGCTATTTTCTTGCAACTCTTACAACCCTCTGTAGCTTATGAAATTGCCCAGTTGACGACATGCCTGGTTCATGTTCTGTACATGTGGTATTTTTGCAGCACCGATTTCTTAGGGTGTCATTTTACCCGTCATCATTGGCAGTCGTGCCAAGAAACGGGCAGTATATTCTTGTTGTCGTCTTGTTGGTGATGATTATAAGATTATTATTACAGCAGCAGAAACATTTTTACAGCTTCTACACTAAAAAAGAAAACATGTCTAAAAAGCCCTTGGATGACATTCCAACAAGGCAATAAAAAGGTAAAACAAAGAAAAGTTGGAAAACCCATTTCACTAGTCTTCTTTCCACTTTAAAAGTTGAACCCACAATAATTTTAGTTCATCTCTGCCAAAAATAACAATGGCACTTGAAGATGTGACAACTACTTGGTGTGGCCGGGAGATGCACAAACAATTTTGAGTTCAGTGTATTTTGACATTCATTATTTGATTTGGTATAGCGCATAGGGTGTGCATACGAACCCATTTATCTGCTGAGTTAGACTGACCTGGCCGGCCGGCCGGCAATTTCTCTCCTAATTTGATGATCAAAACCGAGTTGCTACGGCACTCGGATGTTCCAAAGTGGACACACACAATTATCAAAATTATAGTGTGAAGTTGTACACACATGGAACCATACTTTCTGATCTGGGATGGATGGGACATGACTCTCTATAAATATAGGTTAGATATTATCAGTTTTTTCATTTTAGCCTAAAACTAGACCAAATTAAAGAAAAACTAAACTAGAAAAAAGGTATTATCAGTTTTTTCATTTTAGCCTAAAACTAGACTAAATTGAAGAAAAACTAAAACTAGACCAAATTGAAAATAAATAAATAAATATGATAGTACTCTTTTCCAGTAACAGAGAAGAAGTCAAGAAAGGAAAGCAGGAAGGGCCTACAAATCAACGGGGACCCGCGAGTAAGTTTTGTGACTGAACCAGGGACGAGCCCAGAAATATTCATATGGTAGGGCTAGAATATTACTAGTTGTCAATGCGGCCGAAGGCGGCGACAAATTTTTTGGAACATGTTACATAAATTGTGGTTTACTGAAATTTTCCTATAAAATACTAGATATATGCACAAGTATAAGATTAAAATTCGCCAATTTTAATTACGAAAAATAATTGGACAAAGGAATTTATGGTTAATAGAAGTAAAATTGGAAAATAAATGGATGTGACAAAGAAAATTCTATGTTTTAAATAAGATTTTGGTTCTAAAAATTAATTATGCTACAACTACAAGGATTAATCATAAACATAAGAGGGCTAATTACTAATAGGGAGGGCTAACTACTAATAATGAAAAAATTACATATACAAATTTTTTTATCCAACTAAAAATAGGGACGGGCTATAGCCCGAGTTAGCCCCTTACTAGGTCCGTCTCTGGACTGAACTATGTACCTCTGGCTGGTATGCCGGTTTAAACTTACCAGGCGTAAATTAGGGAACCAGAACATATAGCATCTTCAGTTTAGAAGGTGAAAGTGAGTATCTAAATATTGTGTTCTATAAACACTACAAATATTAGTCTCAATCGGGTAACATTCTTCTTTATTTCGTCTAATTGATTAGTCATAAGTCTTCTCTTGTAAAACCATGGAAGAGGGGCTGGGGTGAAACGTTACTTATATGATCGTTTATCTGGTAGTAGTGACCTCTGGTTGAAGTTGTTGAACCGAGAGAAAGATGCATTTTCAGGCTTAGGGTAAGAAAGATTCCAGGGACCAATCTATATCAAAACATTTCTTATTCTCAGATCCAGAGAAAACAAGCTCATGTAATTCAAGAGCCTAAAATTGAACAATGCAACAATTTATGCATAATACTTTAATGACTTGTGTTTGTACCATGAGTAAAAATACCACATATTAAGCCAGTATATTGTTTTGGGCCATTGTTCAGTTGCCAACAATCAACCGAAATGGCCCACCAGCATGCCAGGTATTACATAAATTCAACGCCTTGTCAATGGTCAAAGTCAACACCCGGTCAATGGTCGAAGTCAACGCATGGTCAATGGTCAAAGTCAACTGTTGGTCGACTGTCAAAGTCAGGTTGCAAGTCGCACCTCTAACCAATTTCCAGTCATGTTTCCAGCAGAGCCTCCAACCAATTTTCAACTAAGTACCCGCCGCAATGCCATCTGGTTTTTAGCCATGTTGTCAGTTGTGCCACCAACCAGTTTCCAGCCATGTTGCCAGATGTGCTGTAAACCAGTTCATATCCATACTGCCAGTCCATTCTGCTTGTCAACCATCAATCCAGTCTTCCAGCATGCAAAATTAATACAACGGGGCAGTTTCATGGGGTTATATGCAGAATTAACGCAATGCAGATTATGGCCAGGAGGCATGCAGGTTGTATGCAATATTAATTCCACCAGTTTCATGCAGAATTTAACATTGAGGCATGAATGAGTAGTTTCATGCAGAATTTAACATGGAGGCATGAATGAGCAGTTTCGTGCAGAATTAAACAGGGAGATTAATGCCATTTAAATTTATCTCGAAATTAATTATTCAACTGTATAAATAGGGATGCCCTGATAGAAAATAAAGGGGGGGCTTAGAGAGAGGAAAATATCATTGTAAATCCATTGTAATCCAAAGATCAATAAAATACCACTCCCCAAGGGGATTTGTCCGTGGATGTAGTCAAACCATGTCGAACCACGTAAAATTGGTGTCTCTCGTCTTATGTTCATTTATGATTTAAACCCTGTTTTCCTCCTCATCATCAAAATCATTGTGTTTAGTGCTTGGAAATATTTCTTGGTGCAAATATTTCTTGGTGCAAACAATTATAATCTAAAATGATGTTTCCACCCAAAAATTCAACCACATCTAAAACAACCCCGAATTAATCACTCTTACAATTTTGGTTGTCACTACTTTCGCAACAGTTATACTACAAAATAACAATTTTATTTAATTTCTAAATATCAAAATTTATTTTTATTCTATTTTTAAATTTTCTTAATATTAGAAAAAAGGATCAAGACCAAGTCAAAAAGTCATGACTTTATAGGACATTTGACTTGGACAAATACCAACCTTTTCTCTCGATTTTCTCGACAAAACCACAACATAAATATCGGCTTCTTCCGAAGACTGTGAAAATGACCAAACTACCCTTATCGGAATAAGAGAAATAAAAATTTCGAAGACTGTGAAAATGACCATATTACCCTTATTGGACATAAGTGCAATAAATATTATGGAGACTGTGAAAATGACCAGAATACCCTTATTGAAAAATAGTAAAGTAAATATTACGGACATTGAAAATGACCATATTACCCTTATTGGAAAAAAAATGCAATAAATATTATGGAGACTGTGAAAATGACCAGACTACCCTTATCGAAAATAAGTAAAGTAAATACTTTGAAAATGACCATATTACCCTTATTGAAAAAAAGTGCAATAAATATTAGAGACTGTGAAAATGACCAGATTACCCATATCGAAAATCAGTAAAGTAAATACTTTGAAAATGACCAAATTACCATTATAGAAAAAGTGCAATAAATATTATGGAGATTGTAAAAATGCCAAACTACCCTTATCGAAAATAAGTAAAAGTAATTCTTACAGACTGTGAAAATGACCATATTACCCTTATTGGAAAAAAAGTGCAATAAATCTTATGCAGACTGTGAAAATGACCATACTACCCTTATCGAAAATAATTAAGTAAATGTGACAGACTGTGAAAATGACCATATTGCCCTTATTGGAAAAAAGTGCAATAAATATTATGAAGACTGTGAAAATGACCAAACTACCCTTATCGAAAATAAGTAAGGTAAATACTTTGAAAATGACCAAATTACCCTTATTGAAAAAAAGTGCAATAAATATTATGGAGACTGTGAAAATGACCAGACTACCCTTATGTAAAATAAGTAAAGTAAATACTTTGAAAATGACCATATTACCCTTATTGAAAAAAAGTGTAATATATATTATGAAGTTTATAAAAATGACCATACTACCCTTATCGGAAATAAGTAAGGTACTTCTTACAGATTGTGAAAATGACCATATTACCCTTATTGGAAAAAAGTGCAATAATATTATGGAGACTGTGAAAATGACCATACTACCCTTATCGGAAATAAGTAAAGTAATTCTTACAGACTGTGAAAATGACCAGACTATCCTTATAGGAAATTAGTAAATTAATTCTCATCGACTGTCAAAATGACCATAATACCCATATTGGAAAAAAGTGGAATAAATATAATGGAGATTGTGAAAATGACCATACTACCCTTATCGAAAATAAGTAAAGTAATTCTTACACAGTGAAAAAGACCATATTAGCCTTATTAGAAGAAAAAAAGTGCAATAACTATTATTGAGACTGTGAAAATGACCATATTACCCTTATTCGAAAAAAGTGCAATAAATATTATGGAGACTGTGAAAATGATCATATTACCCTTATCGGAAATAAATAAAGTAATTCTTACAAACTGTGAAAATGACCATGTTACGCTTATTGGAAAAAAGTGCAATAAATATTATGGAGATTGTGAAAATGACCATATTACCTTTATTGGAAAAAAAGTGCAATAAGTATTATGGAGACTGTGAAAATGGCCATACTACCCTTATCGAAAATAAGTAAAGTAATTCTTACAGACTGTGAAAATGACCATATTACCCTTATCGGAAAAAAGTGCAATAAATATTATGGAGACTGTGAAAATGACCATACTACCCTTATCGAAAATAAGTAAAGTAATTCATACAGACTATGAAAATGACCATATTACCCTTATTGAAAAAAAGTGGAATAAATATTATGGAGACAGTGAAAATGACCATACTACCCTTGTCGAAAATAACTAAAATAATTCTTACAGACTGTGAAAATGACCATATTACCCTTATTGAAAAAAAATGCAATAAATATTATGGACACTGTGAAAATGGCTATACTATCTTTATCGGAAATAAGTAAAGTAAATCTTACAGACTGTGAAAATGACCATATTACCCCTATTGGAAAAAAGTGCAATAAATATTATGGAGACTGTGAAAATGACTACACTACCCTTATCGGAAATAAGTAAAGTAATTCTTACAGACTGTAAAAATGACCATACTACCCTTATTAGAAAAAAAGTGCAATAAATATTATGGAGACTATGAAAATGGCTATACTATCCTTATCGAAAATAAGTAAAGTAAATCTTACAGACTGTGAAAATGACCATATTACCCTTATTAGAAAAGAGTGCAATGAATATCATGGAGACTGTGAAAATGACCATATTACCCTTATTGGAAAAAAAGTGCAATAAATATTATGGAGAATATGAAAATGGCTATACTACCCTTATCGGAAATAATTAAAGTAATTCTTACAGACTGTGAAAATGACCATGTTACCCTTATTGGAAAAAAGTGCAATAAATATTATGGAGACTGTGAAAATGACCATATTACCCTTATTGGAAAAAAGTGCAATAAGTATTATGGAGACTGTGAAACATCACATGTTCAAAGATTACTTGAATTAGACCGGACTTTCTATTTCGGATGAACTGAAGACGAAATATGTCAGAAGTGAACATCACAGGTTCAAAGATTACTAGAGTTAGACCGGACTTTCTCTTTCGGATGAACTGGAGGCGCAATATATCCGAATTGAACATCCCAGGTTCAAAGGCTGTGAATATGACCATACTATCCTTATAGGAAATTAGTAAATTAATTCTCATAGACTGTGAAAATAACCATACTACCCATATTGGAAAAAAGTGGAATAAATATAATGGAGACTGTGAAAATGACCATACTACCCTTATCGAAAATAAGTAAAGTAATTCTTACACACTGTGAAAAAGACCATATTACCCTTATTAGAAAAAAAAAGTGCAATAAATATTATGGAGACTGTGAAAATGACCATATTACCCTTATTTGAAAAAAGTGCAATAAATATTATGGAGACTGTGAAAATGATCATACTACCCTTATCGGAAATAAGTAAAGTAATTCTTACAGACTGTGAAAATGAGCATGTTACGCCTATTGGAAAAAAGTGCAATAAATATTATGGAGACTGTGAAAATGACCATATTACCTTTATTGAAAAAAAAATGCAATAAGTATTATGGAGACTGTGAAAATGGCCATACTACCCTTATCAAAAATAAGTAAAGTAATTCTTACAGACTGTAAAAATGACCATATTACCCTTATCAGAAAAAAGTGCAATAAATATTATGGAGACTGTGAAAATGACCATACTACCCTTATCGAAAATAAGTAAAGTAATTCTTACAGACTATGAATATGACCATATTACCCTTATTGAAAAAAAGTGGAATAAATATTATGGAGACAGTGAAAATGACCATACTACCCTTATCAAAAATAACTAAAATAATTCTTACAGACTGTGAAAATGACCATATTACCCTTATTGAAAAAAATGCAATAAATATTATGAACACTGTGAAAATGGTTATACTATCCTTATCGGAAATAAGTAAAGTAAATCTTACAGACTGTGAAAATGACCATATTACCCCTATTGGAAAAAAGTGCAATAAATATTATGGAGACTGTGAAAATGACTATACTACCCTTATCGGAAATAAGTAAAGTAATTCTTACAGACTGTGAAAATGACCATATTACCCTTATTAGAAAAAAAGTGCAATAAATATTATGGAGACTGTGGAAATGACTATACTACCCTTATCGGAAATAAATAAAGTAATTCTTACATACTGTAAAAATGACCATATTACCCTTATTGGAAAAAAGTGCATTATATATTATGGAGACACTGATAAGGGTAGTATGGTCATTTTCACAGTGTCCATAATACTTATTGCATTTTTTTCCAATAAAGGTAATATGGTCATTTTCACTGTCTCCATAATATTTATTGCACTTTTTTCCAATAAGCGTAACAAGGTCATTTTCACAGTCTGTAAGAATTACTTTACTTATTTCCGATAAGGGTAGTATGATCATTTTCACAGTCTCCATAATATTTATTGCACTTTTTTCCAATAAGGGTAATATGGTCATTTTCACAGTCTCCATAATATATATTGTACTTTTTTTCTTCTAATAAGGGTAATATGGTCATTTTCACAGTCTGTAAGAATTACTTTACTTATTTCTGATAAGGGTAGTATGGTCATTTTCACAGTCTCCATTATATTTATTCCACTTTTTTCCAATATGGGTAGTATGGTCATTTTCTCAGTCTATGAGAATTAATTTACTAATTTTCTATAAGGATAGTATGGTCATTTTCAGAGCCTTTGAACATGTGATGTTCAATTCTGATATATTTCTCCTCCATTTCATCCGAAAGAGAAAGTCCAGTCTAACTCTAGTAATCTTTGAACCTGTGATGTTCAATTCTGATATATTTCGTCTTTAGTTCATCCGAAATAGAAAGTCCGGTCTAATTCAAGTAATCTTTGAACCTGTGAGGTTCAATTCTGATATATTTCGCCTCCAGTTCATCCGAAAGAGAAACTCAAGTCCAACTCTGGTAATCTTTGAACCTAGGATGTTCAATTCTGATATATTTCGTCTTCGGTTCATCCGAACGAGAAACTCAGGCCTAACTCTAGTAATCTTTGAACCTGTGATGTTCAATTCTGATATATTTCATCTCCAATTCATCTGAAAGAGAAACTCATGTATAACTCTAGTAATCTTTGAACCTGTGTTGTTCAATTCTGATATATTTCGTCTCCAGTTCATCCGGAAGAGAAACTCAAGTCTAACTCTAGTAATCTTTGAAACTGGGATGTTCAAATCTGATAAATATCATCTTGATTTCACCCGAACGATAAACTCAGGTCTAACTCTAGTAATCTTTGAACATGTGATGTTTAATTCTGATATATTTCTTCTTGAGTTCATTCGAACGAGAAACTCAGGTCTAACTCTAGTAATCTTTGAACCAGTGATGTTCAATTATGATATATTTCATCTTCAGTTCACCCGGATGAGAAACTCAGTTCCAAATCTGGTAATCTTTGAACCTGGGATGTTCAATTCTGATATATTTCATCTCCAGTTCACCCAAACAAGAAACTCGGGTCTAACTCTAGTAATCGTTGAACCAGTGATGTTCAAATCTGATATATTTCGTCTCCAGTTCATCCGGAAGAGAAACTCAGATCTAACTCTAGTAATCTTTGAACCTGTGATGTTTAGTTATGGTATATTTTATCTTCAGTTCACCCGGATGAGAAACACAGGTCCAACTCTAGTAATCTTTGAACCTGTGATGTTCAATTCTGATATATATTCCGTCTTCCATTCATCCGAAATAGAAAGTCCAGTCTAATTCATGTAACCTTTGAACCTGTGATGTTCAATTATGATATATTTCGCCTCCTATTCATCCAAAAGAGAAACTCATGTCCAACTTTGGTAATCTTTGAACCTGGGATATTCAAATCTGATAAATTTCATCTTCAGTTCACCCGGATGAGAAACTCAGGTCCAACTCTAGTAATCTTTGAACCTGGGATGTTTAATTCTGATATATTTCATCTTCAGTTCACCCGAAAGAGAAACTCAGATCCAACTCTGGTAATCTTTGAAACTGGGATATTCAATTCTGATATATTTCCTCTCTAGTTCACCCGAAAGAGAAACTCAGGTCCAACTCTGGTAATCTTTGAACCTGTGATGTTCAATTATGATATATTTCATCTCCAGTTCACCCGAACGAGAAACTCTGGTCTAACTCTAGTAATCTTTGAACCTGTGATGTTCAATTATGATATATTTCATCTCCAGTTCATCCGAAAGAGAAATTCAGGTCCCACTCTGGTAATCTTTGAACCTGGGATGTTCAATTCTGATATATTTCATCTTCAGTTCACCCGGATGAGAATCTCAGGTCCAACTTTGGTAATCTTTGAACCTGGGATGTTCAATTCTGTTAAATTTCATCTTCAGTTCACCCAGATGAGAAACTCATGTCCAACTCTGGTAATCTTTGAACCTGGGATGTTCAATTCTGATATATTTCATCTTCAGTTCATCCGAACGAGAAACTCGGGTCTAACTCTGGTAGTCTTTGAACCTTTGATGCTCAATTCTGATATATTTCGTCTTCAGTTCATCCGGATGAGAAACTCATGTCTAACTCTGGTAATATTTGAACCGTTGATGTTTAATTTTGATATATTTCTTCTTTAGTTCATCCGGATGATAAAGTCAGGTCTAACTCTGGCAATCTTTGAACCTGTGATGTTCAATTCAGATATATTTCATCTTCAGTTCATCCGGGCGAGAAACTAAGCTCTAACTCTGGAAATCTTTGAACCGGTGATGTTCAATTCTGATATATTCCGTCTTCAGTTCATCCGGGCGAGAAACTCAATCTAACTCTGGTAATCTTTAACCCCGTGATGTTCAATTCTGATATATTTCTTCTTCAGTTTATCCGAGTTTAGCCTTTAGTCTGCTAAGTATTATACTACCTCCGTTTCTGGAAAATATGTATTTTCACTTTTAAATTTTAGCCTAAAAAAAACTAGCATTTTAGGGGCGACCCCAGAAAAATTAAAGGCGACACAAAAAGACAAAAATAGGTTGAAATTACTTATATGCCCCTTCATTATAGGTTGCAAAATCTCAGTTTTGGGGAAACTCTATATTCGGTAGTTATATGAACTATTTTGACCACCGATTATAGGCTCAACCAAATTAGAAAAAATAGAGGATTATTGCAAAATCTCATTTTGGGGCAACTCTATATTCGTTAGTTATATGAACTATCTTTGACTACCGATTATGCTAGGATTTCGGTAAAGATGTCCACTGTATAATCAGAAGTCAGGATACCTTCATTACTACCGATTATAGGCGCAACTAATGCAGTTGAAAAATCTCGGTGTGGGCATGGATGTGGTTTGAATACAATTCCAGTATGCTATACAGGGGGTCTAGGGGGGTTCGGGGGGCATAGCCCCTCCCGGCTGTGTTCGAGAAAATATTTCAGTTCGTTGTGGACTCGCCCTAATTCTTTAGAATCCACCCTAAAAATGCTAGGTAAAAAAACCAAATTGATAAATGATAGTAACACTTTTCCAAAACCGCGGGAGTATATGGTATGGGGTGTATATAGTCTTTTCTCTAATCATTATTTTATATAAGCAGGGTATTTTACGGTTAGATGTTCCTTGATTTTTACGTACGGCTAGAGATGAAGCATATTTGTTTGTACTTATAGATACTTTGTACTTAGAGATAAGATTTAGTCTTTTATATGGACGGATAGAGATCAAATTTAGTTTTCTATATAGACGGCTGGAGATGAACATCCCACCCCGTTCTTATCAAGTTATATTCTCATCGTTTTTCACTATTCATTCATGTTTTCATTTTTCAGAGAACAAACCAAAACCTAGCGTTTTTTCTCACAAGAAATTTTTTCCCACCATGATTCGAACTCAATCTTTGCATCATTTACTTCGATCTGTAACTAATTTCTTCGATCTATAAGTATTTTCTTTCTTTAATGTCAACTGTGAGATATTTTTTCTTGAACCTTAAACTCTACCTTTAAGTATTTCGTCTTGTAATAGTAAAAAAAAGATGGAAACCCATTTTTTTTCCTCATCAGTAAAGAAGAGTAAGAAAGAAATCAACAGTGAAGACATTTTGAATCTCCTTTTATTTCATCATCAGTAGTATTATCGGCGGATTTCTCTGTGGTCAGAAACATGAAGTGAAATCCCTAATTTTATTAGTTTCAGTTATTTTTCCTTTAGATCTGAATTTATGAACCGAGGTTTTCAGATTTCAATGATTTTTTTGCACAACCCAGATGATGTTTAGGATTGATGAGTTGATGCTTTGAGATTTGGGTTTATTTTGATTTTCCTGTTTATTTCTGTTATGTGGAATTTAGTGTATTCAATTTTCCTTTCAAAGTTTTTACTGGTTAGAATCAGAGGGTTTGTTTTGCTACCTCAAATTAGGGTTTGAAAAATAGTATCTTGATTTTCGGTTTATCAACTGTGATAGTGACTCTTGAGTTGTCCAATTCTTATTTTGGTGAAGTTTTCATAAGTCTTATTTACTTTGATAGCATGGGGTTTTGATTTCGGTTCATATTTCAACTGCGGTAGCTTAGGATTTACTAACATTCTTGAGTTTATCTTATTAATTGAACCCCAAAAATTGGGTGCTTTTCTATACTTCTTACTTGTAAAAGCATTTGGTCTTGAGTTTAAATTGTTGGCTTGATTTTGATGTTCCCGTAAGAAGTTAATTCCTTACTGTCCCCAATTCTGTTTTGGTTTTTAAATGCACATGTTAGATGATTATTTTTTTTGATGTGAGCTGATTTATTATATAATACCTTTTATGAAAGTTGATGTAGGCTCTAATTTGTTGAAGATGACACAAGTAATATCGATGTGGTAAGTTTTGGTTCAGGATCTTAAATTCTCCATGAGTTAGGGTTGTTCGGATGTTTTGTACAAATGATGAGTTCTTAACTTTAAAATTTTGATTCAAGTGATAGCCTTGTCTGAAGAGTACAAAATATATTTTTTATAATTGAATCTTGCTTCGTAACTGAAACCCATATCTTGGTCACATAAAAATCTTTGTGATTTGTTCATGCATCATGGTGATTAGAGGGTAATTAAACATGTTTTTGGTTGATTCATAAATGATAATTGATTGATAGATAATAGGGATTCCGAATGAATGTGGTTGGATAAATTTCATGAGTAGTTTTATTTGGACATTTCTAAATTGCTTAAAAGAATAATAAATAGGTTTAGCCTATTCATTTTGCTTTCTTGCGAAGCTATCTAGGTTTCTGTTTTCCATTTTCTGGGAGTAAATAAGTAATTTTGTTGTCCTCCGCTCTTTTTGTTGGTTCTTAGAAAGAAGAAAAGGATACAATGTGTTGGAGTCTGTTATATTTCAATGGAGAATAGAACTTGGTGCGGGTTAAAAATGTTACAGGGTATTGTATTCCCATTGTTTTAAACAAAATTTGGCATCTATTGAAATTTACCACTCACAAGTTTTAAGATCGTGTTGTTTGATAGCTTAGTTTCATGCTTGGTGTGTTTGTGTCGAAGTTTCATTAACATTGATGATGGTATAGAGAATAACAATTATTTCATTAACGTAATATTTGAGCAATCACATTTGACAGTTTCATTTGAAGTCACTTGTTCATATTTCATACACACTCATGTGCTACTCGAGTGATTAGCTTTTCATCCACAACTTCAGATTAAAGTTATTCATTTGTGTATGCTGTTGTGAGTGTCATTTGGTTGCATTTTTAGATGCAAATTTTCAACCCAATTCTGATTTTCTTAAAAAAACTGTACGTTACTTTGTGCATAATCCTGAAATTTGTCTAGTTCAAGATTGATGGAAATTAGGTAATTAGCTTACTAACCCATACACAGTGCCTCTTATCTGAATTTAGTTTCAACCGACTCTAATCAGAGATGGTGTGCATTATAGTGTGCAGTGAATGCGAACAAATATATACTGACCAGAGTTCAAGAGTTGAGCAAGAAGTTGGTTCCTCTACTTATGCTTTCTTTGGGTCAATGGTATTGCTTGTGTTTGGAGACTGTCTGCTCTTAATGTAGTTGGAGGATGGAGTGACCGGACAAAAGTTGAGGACGGATCTTGCTATCCGCGCTAGTCTCAAGGGATGTAAATTTTTCTATGTTGGTAATATCAAGGTACATAACTAACGCTATTTACTGTTTTTTATAGAAGAAGAGATCTAGGATGTTGGCAGATATATCCGTGCCAAGGTTATTAGAAGCAAAATGAGAAGCTATCATTCCTTTGATTATATTTTGTTTTCAGAGTTCAAAGATGGATTCAGGTAATAAGAGTTCAAATATGGATTCATCTTCCCCAATTTATTCTCTCAATTTGAATTTGAATTAATTAGTGTAATTTTTAACTCTCTAGCAAGGGTAAATAGAGAATTAATACAGAAAGGAGAATACGGTGTTCAGGTTGGCTGTCGATTGTGTAATATATGTTTGTATGTTGAGGAGTTCAACTGGATTTTAATCATCCGTGTTTGGTGACACTTTTCTCAGGCTTGGTGTATGCTTCTCATTGACAAGGTTATATTTACTATGCAATGTCCACAATATTCAGATCTCTAGGTCAATGGCATTCACTCTCATGATTATGAATTTATTTGAATTTAGATATCTATTATTGTGCTCTGGCACTTCTGGAAAAAAATCTCTAAAGTTTTAAGTGTGTGTTCATGGTCTAGAAGCCTCGACGTAGTTGATTGTTGTTAGTAGAATTAAAATAAATGAAACATTTTTTTCTTGACTGATGAATGTTTTTCTTATATTTGAAAGTGTATGTAGTTCAGTTAAACTGTTGTTGTACTTGGGACAATATGCATAGAATGTGGTTTCAAGAAGCCCCTGTTTTTCTTGGACTCCTATATGTCA
This sequence comes from Papaver bracteatum, assembly GCA_023529315.1. Classification (NCBI taxonomy): domain Eukaryota; kingdom Viridiplantae; phylum Streptophyta; class Magnoliopsida; order Ranunculales; family Papaveraceae; genus Papaver; species Papaver bracteatum. The sequence continues at coordinate 106,559 of JAJJWX010004617.1, forward strand.
GAAATTTGCCTTGAATTTGCTTATACTTTTCTATTTAAGAGTCATGTTATATTTATGTAACAAATTTCACCATTCACTTGGCTGCAGGTATGGCAGTTAGGACTATTAATAGGCCCGGTCCTCAGCTATTAGGATATAATGGTCGTGATGATGGCCCAGCTTTGAGTCTCCATCTATTTATTTTCTTTCATCCTTCATATCAGTACAATTATCAGTATAACTTATCACCACGTTATGAAACATGTGACGCCTAATTTAACAACTGTATTTACGACCTGCGCCATGTATTTTTTACTAGTAGCCGCTTCTAAGATAGCTTATTTTGCTGTCAGATAACAACTTGCACCAGGGAGGGGATGAATAAGATATTTCTATCAGGGTGTGTGATGCGTGTGTTTTTTGTTTTGGTGTTAGAATTGCAAGGAGGCATAAAGTTCAACAAGTAGGTTTCTTGTTTCTTTATTATAATTGTCATTTAAGGGTATCTTGTTTCTTTACTATAAATGTCATTAATCTAATGGAAGATTCTTTTGGGTTGAACACTTTGCTATTTCTATTGAAACGTGTTGTCCTTACTGTTTATATATCTTTTTGCCTTGTCCTTTAGGATCTAAGAATGATTTATAAGGAATCTGAAGGTGAGACTTTTGATGATGCACTTGCTTTTTTTTGCTCATGTTTTCCGTTGCATTGGGGGTGGAAATGCTGCGGAAAATGCTGATAATGATAGTGATTTGGAATTTGTTGCGGATTCAGTTACCATCAATCTTTGATGTCCCGTAAGTGATTCATATGTTATTCAAATAACACTTAGTTTTGGAAGAATGTTGTTGCATCTCATTTGGATCATAAGTTGTTTCGGATCATCTTACAAGCCAGTTTAGTTGATAGTTAGTTTCGCATTAGTATTGTTCAAAACTTCCGCTGATAACCGGCCTTGCACATGTAAAAGTACAAATATGCTTGTGTTATCTCCAATTTCATGTGCCTTTTCCTATTCATTGTTGCAAGTTTTGTTAATTATTTTTATTCTTTTCTTGTGAAGATTCCTCGAAGTAGAAGAGCTAGAGCTGGAATAAGCTATTAAGACTGACTACTTCAAATTGCTTATTGGTATTCGGTAACCATTACATTGTCATCAAGTTTTATTATATGTTGAACTATGTCTATTATCAATTTTGCATATGCAATTATAACTCATGTCTGAGATTAATTAATATGATTGAATTGTTTTTGGATAAGTTACATATTAAACAAATGACTTCCTTTGTGTTTCTACATTGATTGTATGGATGACAGAATGTGGATGGCTATGCAGTTTGTGAATGTATGAGCAATTCGTAAAAGAACGACTTGCATTTGTGTTTCAAGTTTGCTTGTATTATAGTCCTGTACACCGAAAATCCGTGTCCAGAATAAGGACCTGTGTTGCAGGCCCGTAAACTGGAAGGCCAGGTCCATGAGAATGATCTGGACTATCCATTTTTCTAATTGTAATTGAAAGAATTGTCACAGTTTTAACTGTGACCAAAACTGTGAAGAAAAAAACACATGTCATCTTCTTTATGCTGTTACAAATGAGAGTAACACTTTAAATGTAACAGTAATTGTGACAAAAGAATGACAGGTGTCCATTGGGAATTTGTGGCAAAAAATATGCAACACTTATATGTGTTATTGTAGTCGTAAGAAAAAGTGACACGTCGAAAAACTTAATTGTTGCCTACGTGGCAGTGTAAGACACATGTCATCACCGAATTGTTGCAAAGTTAGAATAACAATTAAATCTGTTATAATTATTGTGACAAATGAGCCACGTGTTGCTATTCTAAAATTAGGTTAACTGTTACTATTAACTATTCTAACAGTTAATAAATGTGACTGTAATCCAATTTTGTCACAGTAAAAACTGTTACAAAAAAGATAACAATTAATATCACAGCGTTTCTCTAATGGCATATATGTGTTACAAAATTTTTTAGTAACAGATATGCCCTGTGACAAAATCTAGGATTTAGCTAGATTATCCTACTAACTTTTACAAATTTTTACAATTTTTTTTGTCTCATTCTGCTAGCTGCACTTACCATGGTTAGCATGTGTAATTCTCATATCTAATAAATACTGCATGTATTTCGCTAGATTATCCTACTAACTCGGAATCAATCCGAAATACCAAGTATATACTTTACGAAGGAGATAGTCAAAGAATAATAAACGTATTCAAGTATATACTTGCCTCTTATTCTTTGGATATTTTCGAAGTATCTCGGAAGTAGAAAATATAAGCCATTCTGTATTTCGTCAGATTGATTGATCTCTTACCTTAGCGCGAAGTAAATTCTTAAAAGAATAAAACCTTATTTAAAAGTATATACTTGCCTCTTATTATTTTACGGATTTATGTAACACACCTTGTGTTATTAGCTCCTAATGGTTTTACCTTCATTTCCTTAGTCGCTCATTTATAGGCGATCTTGTGTCTTTATCACCTCGCTGATAGTTTCATCTTGTCGTATCGTGGTTTGTTCTTGCATCATTAGTATTTATCCTGCAATTCTATCATGCCAATTTAGATATTATCAAAAGTATATTTTCAATTGTAATTACTTCTTATGCAATGTAACAAGTACTTTTTAGAATTGTGTGACTCGTGTGGTCAAGCTTTGTAATGTGCATGCCTCTTGATTTGCTTTGTATCTTGCCTTTTGTTTTGCCTCAGGTCTCATTTTCTAACTCACATATCTCTCATCATTTCAAGGTCTTATTTTGCCTCCTAGTTAAGGTCTTATTATTCCCCACCCCGTTGCTCATGGCTTTTCGACGAAGTCTCATGCGCTCTTTACTATTACGAAGTAAAGATCCATCAACCTCTCCTTATCTCGCTCATTGAGGTCTTATTATGCAATAATATCACAGGTCTACCTACTCCCGTGAGTACCAGCCCCGTAACATTGCCGTCTTTTTTGGTCATTCAACTCCCTAAAGGAGGGTGCCGTCCCTTCCCCTCTGAGTACCCCCTTGCTTTCGGGCTTAGGTATCAGTTATTTCGTGACTTTGTGCCCTTTCGCCGATATGGCTCTTGGTTACGAAGTCACACCCTAGGTGGGGTGGTTTTGGGACCGAGTGGAAGAATCACACCAGGCCATCTTCTTCTCCACTTGCTCGTTCTTACACCCCTTACCAAGTGGTTACCCAATTGGGGCCCCCGACGGATGGGTCTTACTTTTGCCCCTAGCTCATGTTACTGAGGTTGTCTCGTGATGTGCGTTAGGTCTTAATTTTGCCTCTTGTACTTTGTGTGAACTAGGGTGCACGCCACGAGGTCTCCACCTCCCTAAGTAGAGGTTTTATAGAGGACTTACTTTTGCCTTTTCTTCTGTTTATTTTTTATTTCGTGGGTCTTACGCATCCTCCTAGTGAGGTCTTACTTTTCTCCCTAGCAATTTTTTTTGTTCGGTACTTTCATCTCGCTCTCTGATTTGTTCTTGCTCATTTTTTTTTATTATGCTCAATAAACACTTCATTTCATTTCTTTTGTCGTTTACAAAACGATACTTTTTTTTTACTACACTTTTCTTTGCGGATTCCTCCGCTTTCTAAGGATAATATTTCTTGATGTAGATCGGATTCCACAGGTGATCTAGTCTACGACCTTGCTTTTCTGCTTCGCCATATATGATGTCTCAATTGCTATCTGTATATTTTCCCTCACAGTCTGCGAGTTCGTAAGCTCCATTCCCCACTATTCTATTCACAATGAATGGTCCTTCCCATGTAGGATCCAGTTTCCCTCCAGGTCCCTTTTGATATGGCGATATTTCTCGTAGGACCAGCTCCCCAGGAATGAAACCCCTTTCCTTCACCTTCTTATTGTATTCACGAGATAGTCTTCGGTGATAATTCGTCATGTGTTGTAGAGCAGTTTCCCTGTTTTCTTCCAAGTCGTCCAACTTCGCTAGAATCATATCCGAGTTCAGACCCCTATTCCATGCCTCTCGCTTAGTTGTAGGGAACATAATCTCATTAGGTAGAACTGCCTCTACTCCATACGCCAAATAGAAAGGAGACATCCCCGTTGCTTCTCGCCTGGTTGTTCTATACGACCATAGGACTTTCGGAACTTCCTCGCACCAGTTATGAAGGTTCACATCTAATTTGTTTTTCAGAGTGGATGCTATCGTTTTGTTTGTCGCCTCCGCCTATCCATTAATCTGTGGATACAGCGGGGTCGATTTGGCAGATTGTATCTTGAAAGTACTAAACAACATCTTCACATTTTCACCTTCGAATTGCATCCCATTATCGGAGATTATCTGCAGAGGGATACAAAATATACATATGATGTGCTCGAGTATAAAATCGTATATGTCGCCATCTCGTGTATTTTTCACAGGCTTAGCTTCAACCCACTTCGTGAAATAATCTGTTTTCACTATCAGGTACTTTCGCTGCTGTCTTCCTGTGAAAAACGGTTCCACGATATATATTCCCCATATGGAAAATGTCCATACACTCAATACGGAATTTAGGTTTGTTGATGGAGCATGTATGAGTTTTCCGAATCTCTGACAAGCTTCACACATCGTCGCAATATCTTTTGCATCTTTATGCATGTTCGGCCAGAAGTACCCTCACATCTTAGTCTTATAAGCCAATGACCTTGTTCCGATGTGATTTCCAGCATCACCATAATGTATTGCTTTCATGATTTGTACCCCTTCTTCTTGTGACAAACACCGCAACAGTGGGCCCAGGAATGACCTCCGATATATGATTCCTTTTCGTAACTCATACTTTGTTGATCTCCCCTTGATCTTGTGTGACTCAAATATGTCTTTAGGTAAATCCCCTTTCTCCAAATACTTGTGAATCGGGGCTCTCCAATCACCTTCTCTCAACTCGTCAGGTAAATTGTCTTCTTTTATCATTAGGACCTTTTCTCCTTCCAACTCGTTAGTTACTGATGGATGCATTAACCTTTTAATTCTGATGTATTTCTCCGAGGTGTCTTCAATCATTGATGCGATGAAGGCTAAGGCGTCCGCATGTCTATTATTATCTCTTCTTACCTGTCACCAGATTATATTTGGTATCTTCTTTTAATATTCTTTCACGAGTTGTAAGTATCGATTCATCACAGCATCATTCGCTTGATACCTTCCCTCTATCTGCCTGACTACCAACTGAGAGTCACTATTTATTCTTATTTCGTCTAGTTTCATCTCGATGGCCAGCCTTAGAGCTTGTATGACTGCCTCGTATTCTGTTTCGTTATTAGTAGCTTTATATTCCAACCGGAAGCATAATATTGTTCTCGCTCCCGCTGGCGAAGTAAATACAATTCCCATTCCTCCTCCGGCGTTGTTAGATGCTCCATCCACAAATATCTCCCATCTCCTCGGATAATTTTATTTTAGCAAGTCTGTTGGATTTGGGCGTTCTTCATCTATATCTAACATTTCCTCCACTCCTTCATCTTCTTCCAGTGGGAACTCAGACATAAATTTCTCTTCTATATGTGACTTCGTATTTCAATCCAAATTGATCAATTCGGGTATTCCATCTTTCAACTCGCCCAACTCTCTTCGTATTCTTTAAAGTTGACTCTATTGGGATTCTGGTTAGAACCTTAATTTTATGAGTTTGAAAATAAGTTAGTAACTTTTCTGATGAGTATACCAATGCTAGTATTAGTTTTTCAATCTTAGGGTAATTCTTTTCATCCGCATTGAGAGTTTTGCTGACATAAAAGATGGGTTTTTCGACATCTTCCTCTGATCGAAGTAATACTGAACTTATTACATTTGGTGTGGTCGCGAGACAAATCAGTAATTCTTCGTTTGGTTCGGGATTTTTGAGGATTGATAAGTTGATAAGATATTCTTTTATATTTTGTAACGCCTGCTCACACTCTTGCGTCCATGAAAATTAACTCCCTTTTTCAAGACATCGAAGAATTGCTTGCATTTATCTGAGGATCTATAAATGAATCTACCCAAATCTGCTAACTGCCCATTTAGTTTTTGTACGTCTTTTACTATTGCTGGCGATGGCATGTCCAATATGGCTTGAACCTTTTCTGGATCTACTTCGATTCCTCTTTCGGACACGATGTGCCCCAGAAACTTCGCTGATTCTATGCCGAATATACACTTTGCATGATTTATTTTCATCTTATATGCCCTCATATGTTCGAAGATTTCTTTTAAATCCTCAACATGATCTCCTGACTCCTTAGTTTTTACCAGTATGTCATCGACGTAGACTTCCAATTTAGTGTGCACCCACTTAGCGAAGATCTTCTCGACCATCCATTGGTAAGTTTCCCCTGCATTCTTCAAACCAAATGGAATTCTCGTATAGCAGTACAACCCTCCAGGGGAGAAGAAATCCGTATGCTCTTGGTCTTCCTCCGCGAGAGGTATCTGATTGTATCCACAATAACCATCCATCAATGTTAGCCGTTTGTATCCAGATGCTGATTCCACCATCTGAGGTATATTGGGTAGCGGGAAACTATCCTTCGGAGAATCAGTATTCAAATCGCTAAAATCTATGCTTATTCTTATTCCTGTAGTCTTCTTTGGTACTATTACCATATTGGCGATCCATGTTGGATACTTCGCGGGTCTTATTATTCCCGAGTCCAGCATCTTCTGTAACTATTGCTCTATTTGCGCGTGGTAAGCAGTTTCTATCTTCCGTATTCGTTGTCTTATTGGCTTTATTGCTGGGTTTAGATCCAGTTTAAGGCAGGCTACTTCCGGGTCTATTCCTGGCATCTCGTTCATGCCCCACGCAAAGATATTGAGGTACTCTTTCAACAGATTTATCAACTTTTCTTCTTCGTCCGTCTCCATCTTCGTCCCGATCCTCACCATCTTCACCTCGTCTTCGTTACCCAAGTTTATCTCCTATGTAGGTTCTACTGCGGCGAAGTTCATGACCGGTTATATGAGTGGAGATGGCTCCTTTAATTGCTATAAAGGCTTATCTTTATCTTCGGGAATTTCACTGGGAATAACCCACCCTTCTTTTGCTTTGACCATATATATCATTAATTCTTCTTCCCTCTTTGCTTCCAGCTCCTTCTTCTTTTGCTCTTTCTTGCGTCTTAACTTCTCGTCATAGTTATGCACGTCTTCTTAGTAGCATTCCCTGGCCTCTTTCTGATATCCCTTTATTTTTCCGATTCCACTTGGCATCGGGAATCAAATAGCTTGGTGGTAAGTTGATCCTACTCACTTGATCACATGTATCCATGGTCGCCCAATCAGAGCATTGTAAGGGGATTCTACATCCACCAAACATACAATTACATCGGTTTCTAGTTCCACTGCGAAGATTTTCACGACCAGTTCTTCTCTCGGCTTTGATGCCACTCCATTAAACCCATAGATATTATAAGTTGACGTCACTAAGTCTGGGTCTCGGTAGCCCATTGTTTTGAATGTGTGATAAAAGAGAATATCCACTGAGCTCCCTATGTCCACCAATATTCTGTCTATCGCCCATATTTTATTTTTTCTTGTGGAACTCTCCTCCGACTTTGTGTGTTCTCCGAAGTTCAAGGTGATCACTAATGGGTCTGTGTGTGAAGCTCCTCCATCTGGGGTGTCTGTTGCTGAAAAAGAAATGGCTCTTCTTTTCCATTTTCCAATGGCTCCTTCTTTGCGATACTGAATATCTCGTTTCCTTCAAAATCCCTTTTGTGGACCCTTTGTAACACATTATTATGAAAGTTCCGTATATTCTTCGCAGAATGAATAATAGAGTTATAATTTAACCTCTGGGTCCCTCTGTCAATTTCGATTCTGAATACCTTTGCTTGATTTTGATCATATTTCTGAGGTGGTGGTGGCGGTAATGGTCCTGGATTCGCCAGAAAATGCTTGAGCTTCCCCTTTTCAATTAGACGAAGCATTATTCGTCGTATATTTCTACAGTCTTCCATGAGGTGTCCGTGAAAACGATGATATTTGCAAAAGTCGCCACTTCTTGCACTTGGAAAGGGTTCCACCCCAAAATTTTCTGGGGGAGAAATTTCTTCAGTTAGAACAATTGCTTCCCATATCTTCTCGACTGTTGTGTTAAGTTCAGGTAATGCTACATCCTCGAAATATGGTCTTTTATCTCCATATCGTTGTCTTGGGTTATACCTTCGCGGATTCCTTGAGTTATCACCTCGTGAATCATAGTTCTGAGGTCTGGGATCAATATACCTCGGATTCTGATCTATCCATTCTTGATCTCCGCTGGACACTGCTACCAACTTCGCGGGAATCGTTGTTAATAGCTCTGCTTCCATATATTTCATGTCATTTTCTATTACACTTGCTACTCTCGGCAAGAGATGCATATTCCCCTCCTTGGATTGTATCAGAGCTGCCTCAATAACCTCCTTTTGTTTCTCTTCTAGCGCTACGTATTCCTCATGATAATCTCGGAGTTCACTCATCGTTATTGTGTTACGAATTACGAATAGTTGTGTGTGCAAGAGATCAGTTGGTATTAACGCGTTGATGAAGGCCAGAACGAAATTTATATCATCTACTCTTCCTGCGAGTTCACTGCATACTGACCTCCATCTCGTTATGAGACTTCGCAAGTTTTCTCCTGGCTTCATTCTCAAGTTAAATAAAGTTTCTATTTCGGGCCTTAAAATTTTATTTCTTATGTAAGTTATCAAGAATATCCTCTGCAGATCTTTGAACGACAAAATCGAACCTTCTGCTAACCCGTCGAACCACTTTGAAGCTTCCCCGGTTAAACTGCACAGGAAATATTGGCACAGCACTGCCTCAAACTTCGCCCATTGCATTAACGAAAGGGTATACTTCTTTAAATGCTGAACCGCATTTCCTGTTCCGTCGAAGATGCTTCCGAAGGTGGGCAATGAACATCTCCCTGGAATTCTTGCCTATAATATTTCACGCGAGAATGGTGATTTGTCAGCCTCCACAATCGCTTCTACCAATTGCACTCTTCCCCCTTTTTGTGAATTGTTAAGTAACGCTTTCACTTCCTGTATCTCGTTCATGACCGTTTGATTGACCTCATCTCTTCCTTCATATCGCCTACGCCTTCTCCTTATTCTATCTCGATCATCATCATCCTCCCTTGTTTCTTCCTCATGTCTCCTTTTATCTTCTCGATATTTCTCCATTTCCTCTTCCGCATACCTTCTCGCCTCCTCTTGCCATTCTTGTTCACGACGTCTTTGCTCCTCACGAGATCTTTCTTCTCTTCGTATTATTTCTTCTTCTCTTAATCTTTCCTCTTCGCGAAGCCTCCCTTCCCCTCGATTTCTTTCCTCCTCAAATCGCCGTCTTTGATCTTCCCACCTAGTTTCTTCCAAAGCTCTCCTCAGCTGCCTTTCTTCGCTGCTCTCTCTTTGACATCTCCTCCTTCGTCCTCTTCTTTCTTCTCCTTGTTCATCCCGTGGTATTTCTCCCCCTTGGGGTGCGTTTTCTCCTGCGCCGACTTCGCCTTGCAGATCATGAATAGTCCTTGCTTTGTTGAGTTGGTTGTTTTGCTGCATCAGAACTGCATTCTGCCTCATGAGTATAGCTCTTTGCTCCATCAGAGCTCTCTCTTTCTCTTTCTGAACGTAGCACCTCTCTGATTTGTTCTATCGTCATATTTTCTTCACTGATATTCTCCTCTCTACTTCCTTGCATAGGTTCTTCTTCCTCCTCCGTTTCGATGTTAGCGGTATGGATTGATCCTTCTCGATAACGATCATCATCTCCATGTTGAACTGCACCTCATCTTCCTCCTCTGTTAGACATTTCTCATATCTCCATTCTTCCTCCTCCTCTTCCTGCTAGGCGCAAGATCCTTCTCGATGCGATGATGTGTTGTGCTCATTCCGGTACTCTTGCCATGGGCAACCCGTTAGCCGATTATCTTTTGTTTTCCGACTCACCGGCTCTTTTAACCAGACCTAACTTGTTCACCTTTAAGGTAGCAGATCTCAGAACTACCTTTCCTTTTCTAACACTGCCACAGTTTCTTAATCACTAACCTCCGGCTCTATGAAGTAACAACTCACTTAACGATTGAAGAAGGACTCTCAGACTAAACAAATCTCTCAAATTATCTCAAGTGAGATTGAACTCTCAACATGAGATCCCTGTTTCTCGGCGCTAAAATGTAACTACGGAAAATCCATAGCTACACCCACTTACTATTTTGAACAACTTAAAGAATAAATCTTAAAACTAGATGAAGAACGAATCTTTTATTTAGTTTAGCCTGAGAAAAAGGAGTTACAATCTATTCAAGAACACTCACAGAACCCTAAGTTCTACCTTTTACAACTACTCTCTCCTTCTTAAAATGTTTTCAACCAAAATTACAATGGACCAAGTCCTCTACTTATAGGAGAAAATTACATAGTGGATTACAGCTCAATTTATCTCGTGACTGCACTTTTTACTTCGCCCAGATGAACCTTTTTCCCCTTTTTGCCTTAAGATTCGGCCGTTTGTCGGGGACATCTGTCATGTTTCTTGCGTAACAATCCACATCTCGCCCCTTTCATCGCGTATACTCTACCATTTCTTTCACAACAATCCACACTTCGTTCACTTTACTTCATATGCTTTGTCTTTTCTTGTTCAACAATCCATACTTCACACTCTTTTCTTGTTCGTGAAGTATCTTTCCGCGCAAGTCATTGCTATCTCGTCAGTTATCATTTCGCAAATCTGAAATTCGTTAAAGTAAATATGACACTTGATTTGACTCTTCACTGACACTTTCTTAGGAATTGGTGAATAATATCTTTCTTGAAGATTCACTTTCGTTGCCTCGTTCAATCTACCTCGGACACGTGGCGGGCATATTTTCTGTACCTACACCATCACTATAACGTCCACCAGGTTCTGTGGTGCTATACTTGGGTCTTCCAGGTTCCAGTGTGCTAAATTCTTCTATTTCAATATTGAACAACATAATAGAATATGAGAGTGGAGGACGAGACACACTGTTAATCGAGAATACAGTTTCCGACAGGTCAATCATCCGGTATATATAATACGGTCCCTTTTATGATAACAGGGGGTCTGTGTCTAGATGCTGGATAAGACAACCTGCCAACGTCTCTCCTTATTCTAGTTCTTAAATTATGTGCGCCGAAGTTGCAATATTGTCCGAAAAGGGCGAGGTCGTCAGTAGTATAATACAACAATTCATGAATCTTTCTAACTGGATTGAACATTGAAGTATAACCCACATGTATGCATATTTTTGTCATCCATTGTGAATTGTTACCCTGTTATAGGATTCCACATGTAGAAAGTTTGAGGCAAGCCAACAAAGTTGGAGAACATAAGAAACCCATCATAGAAACCCAAAAGAAACCTCGGGCTAATAGTATCATACAAGGAGGAACCAATTCGTGATGATCTGGTGAATTTTATCCTCTCAAACTCTTTGTCCATACAACAAAGCCTTGGAAATTTGCAATTGGGGGATTTTTCTGAAGGATAAAAATGAAAAAATATCACTGAAGTAGATCGTTGGCGTTGTATGTGAGTAAAGAATTGGGTAGTGGTTAAGACTTGTAAAGGTCTAGACACACACTGGCACTTGAAAATAAGCTCGGCTGGAAGTCTACGAGTATGTCTAGGATGATATCGCGAGGGAGATCAGCATGACGAGTTTTATATGCAGTAGCTTACCCGTCCAACTTATGGGATTAATCCATGTCATTCGGTTGATAATTTTCATCTGTAATCAAATAAAAAAGATGAGCAAACAAGATCCTAGTATTACTGTATCAAATTAGCCTCAACGTGCTTATTAATTTCCACCCTCTCCGTCCTTCCTAGGCTAGCTATTTATATATAGTTGGTCAATTTTAAAATCAAGGGAAAAAATCCTTAGTAGTTCTTCTCCTTAAAATTAATGTGGGTGGTGAAGGATTACGAAGTACAACTGAACTATGATTAACTTGGAAAGGGTTTGTGGTGCGCTAAAAAGAGCAGTTCCGCATAAAACGGATCACGTACGTGACTTGGTCACAAATTACGCGTACATCCCATTCCCATGTGACCTACTTACAACGTGGTACCATAGTTAGTTGGGTGGGGTACGCCATGTCAGGTAGGTTGGTTTGGTTCGTGACAGATTATCAAATAAACCAGGCAATGATCATGGTCTGATATTCTGATAGATAAATCTAATTAACTAGAAGAAAGGAACGAAATTTTTTTGTCATTTGAAAGTTGAAACAACTTAAAAAAAATTGTTCAAAAACATAATCAAAATCATCTAAAAATTCAGCACCTCAACAAGATCAGAAAAATAAAATAAAATAAAAGAATTTGTTATATATAAATAATCTATATTATAAGGGACAATGGTGTTTTTTTATATGAACGGTCATCAATAGTTCGGATATATAAAAGACGGTCCTAATTTAATCACGATTATTTACACTTTGAGTATATAAAGAACGGTCAAGATTGAGGCCAAAATTATCAATTAACGTGGGTGCACTTAACGTGCCAAACAATAACTTATAACTTGGACAAACCATTAAATGTAATGTATGTCATGAACCCGAAAATCCCCTTTCTTCATCCATATTAAAGTTTCACTTCGAATGAATAAAACGTCTTTGTGAAACCCTAGCCATTCTCCCACCTTCTTCCTCAATGATTCTCCGTTTAGTTGTATAAACCAAAGAACAAATCCCGATTGTCGTCACAAAGCTCTGTTGCACGACTTTACTTTCTCAGGTATTGTCAGTGTTATGTAAATATTGTTTTTGTTTTTACCAGATTTCAGTTTGGTTTGTTTTTATTTTGGTTGATTGTGAAATTAGTATATTCCTGGGTTCATCGTTCAATTTATAAAATTCAGATTCAATTTGTTTGGGTAATTTTGATTTAATAAGTTGGTTTTGGTACTACAACATGTTTGGAAGATTCTTTTGGATAGGTAATCTTTTAGTTTATCTTTCTAATAATCAACATGTAAAAACCCTTTCTATTGTCTTTTTTATTTTTGGGAGAATTTATAAAGTACCCCCGTTTTTTTGGGGTCATTTCAAAAGTACCCCCATTTTTTGAAACTTCTCAAAAGTGCCCCCAAAGTACTAAAAAACGGGAAGGGGTCATATTCGTTAGTCAAAACTAATTTACCCGGTCAAAAAATACTGGGAAATTATCAAACGGTCCTTACCTATAAAGAGATAGAGAGAAAATATCTCTCTTTGTTTTTTCGTTCTCTTTTCATTCAGAGAAGAGAAAAGGGGGAAGATTTCATCTCTTCCTGTGATGTTTCAAATTGAAGACGATGAATGAAGATTGAATCCGAGAGTAAGGAGGTTATTGAATACAAGAGTAAGGAGCTCTGGAAATGTCAGAGATTCAGTTAGGGTTTTGGTGCGAATCTGGAATGAAATTGATATGAAGATGAGTGAATGGAGAAGCTTATTATCACAAGGATTGATTTGAGAGGTGGTTAAGCTTGGGTCGAGGTTGAATTATCTGCTGGTGTTGTTGATTGAGAAGAAGCAGAAACTAGGGTTTCTGTGATGTTTGAAATTGAAGACGATGAATGAAGATTGAATCCGAGAGTAAGGAGGTGATTGACGTTAAATCGGGGAAGAGATTGAAGCTCTGAGTTGAAGATTTGAGGTGATTGAAGTTAGAAATGAAGGGGATCTGATGTGTACGGTTTAGAGCTGTTGTTGGCTGAGATGATATTTTTGTTGTGGATTGCAAGAACAAGGTGTTGATTCTGGATGGGATTTGTTGTACAACAAAGATGGGTTGATGTTTTTTATCAAAGAAGAGTTGAGTTTGTGTTGGCAGTGGCAGTGGCTTTGATTGGAGGCGTTGCTAGTGGTTGTTAACAAAGATTGCAGTGCAGGTGTGACTGATTGAGAATGAGCTGGCTTTAAGTGATGTTTCAGAAGCTTACAAGGGAAAGGAAGAATGGCTTTGAGTTTGTGTGAACTGAATTGCAGAGGCTGGCTGTGATGCAATGGGTTTAGTTTGAGCTCAAATGGAAGTGGATGTGCAGCTATGATGGGAGGACTTGTGAAGCTCAAATGATAATGTTGTTGGGTTCAACTCAGGTTGAACATTGCAGGCATGGAGGAATGGGTATTGCAGGTTATGTTAGGCATGGAGTGTTGCTGCTTGTTGGCTTGAGAATATGTCGCAGTGCATTGTGCTCAGCAAGTGTTTGCGAAATTTACTGAACCAAGGAGATGGAAGAGTTTATCATGGGTTTAAGGTTTTTGATCAAGTCTTGACTGTAAAATCCAGAGAAGAAGCAAGTGTTGTTACCGAGGGTTATGAGGATTATGTATATGAATTAGATAGTTGTGTCTCTAAGACAACGCAAACAAGGTCATGGAGCTGGTGGGACGTTTACAATGGGTTTTGTTGAGTCTGATGGTTGAGTTCCATTGAGCTAAAAACAGTGGAATGAATATGTTACTGATGTAGGTATTATGGATTAAAACTTGGAAGTTAAGAAGCTCATATTAGCAGGTGATTTGATAGAATGGTGGCTATACAGGCAACGAGAAGACGAGATAATAGTGATATTATAGTTAAGGGAAGATGGATGAGAAGGTGATTATGGAGCTGTGTCTGTCAAGAGTTTAAGCTACTAAAGCTCGAGTCCATATGGCTGGCTAGGATTATGGTGGTACTGGATTCACGGAGCCATAGGAGGAACAAGCTCAAAAAAGCATATGAAAGGATGACTGCACTGGCTGCGCAATTGTAAGTCCATAATGTTTGATTCTTTGATCTTTGTGTCACTTTATTGCTCTTATAGTCTCTCCATCCCACCCCGTGGGGGTCGAGGAAGGGGAAGGGGTGGAAGAGGTAAATGTTTACCATCTAATGTGCTGGATTAATACATAATAATTTGTTGACCCCATGATTATCTTGTTAACCACTCTGACTGAAAGTTACACTGTATGGGTGCTATCGTTTAAATTGGTTTAAGTATTGCATGCTGTGTATACTAATTGTCTGTCCCATATTGCTGCTGGTGCTGTTGTTGGAAGTGCATAATTGGCCCATCCTCTTTAGATTCCAATGCCAATTTGGATGTTAATAAAGTGTTTTGAATGGCTGCTCATCTTTTGCTACATGTTTAGGCTCTTTTTATCTTCCTAGAATATGTGTATCGACCCTGAACCAACGATATGTAATGCGGCGGCTGAAAGTTTCTTGCAGTGCCTCCCAATTTCCCTTGGTAGAATATAGATGAACAGTAGGTGCTACAATTAACGCACCCTGGTATGAGCGAAATTCTGAGTCGCTGAGTCGACTGTCCGATTCTAACCGAATCGTCCATGTTCAAATCAGAGGGGCTTTTTAGACTTTATGGATCTGCCAGGTGGAGTTTAACAGCTCTAACTTTCTGTTTACGGTTTTATCAAAAAAATTGTCAAACTTGGGGTACTTTTGAGAAGTTTCAAAAAACGGGGGTACTTTTGAAATGACCCCAAAAAAAGGGGGTACTTTATAAATTCTCCCAAAATTTTTTTAATCAGATTTGGTTTTCACTGATTGTCTTTTTTTTCATCTTCATATATGTTATATGAACCTTTTTTTTAAATCTTTGTGACACGGATGTTTAAGTGAATTAATTCCACGGATATAACAGTTATTACAGTATAACACAATAGGGGTCCAATATGTCCAATTGGACTACAAGTAACTAGTTGTCAGCCTAGAGACAAGCTGGGCTCCAATCCCTTTTTGAATTGCTATTCCTAATCTATGAAAGAAATAGTTGCATTTCTTGGCACTAACATCAAATCTAGATAGTTGATTATGAACCTTTGAAATAGATTTCTTCCCATTTACAACCTTTGGTGGTATAATGAAATGGGTATTTCCGCAAAATTTCGATTTTACGTACTAGACATTGATTTTTATTTTTTAAAATGTTTTAACTCACTGAGCAAGGAATTGTTAATATTAAGGCTGGATACGTATTGCTTTTGAAATTGGTATGAGATTCCATATATTCATTTTATCGTGTTACTTCTTCAATCACCACCTATCATGATAAAAAGGAAGGTGTAGCACTTCCGTTATCATATCTGAAACTTACGAAGTCGCAAAACAAGCAGGCCACACGGAAGGAACTGGGCTTATAGAAACTACCTCTAATCTTTCATTTTCTGACTTCAAGGTAATATTTTTAGGCAAAAAAGGGGTTTAGGGAGCAATACAACGAGGCAAAATGTCTTTTTGTGGGATGGTCTCTATACATGTATGCATTTCAAGCAAATGTTAAAATAAATTTTCTTTTCATAATTTCATTTATAAGTTTTATTTTCGGCGTTAGGCTTCTGTGTCAACATTTGTAGAACTTTAATGGTTTATATGTACTTTTTTGTAAGAGCAGGTAAAATAATTTTAAGTTCCGGGTTTTTGTGTTTAACAATCATTGACTTGCACACATGTGAAAATTATTTTCCTTATTACTTCTTCGTGTCTCTGTATCCTTAAGATCTCGACATCACTATGTTGGAGATACGGAATGTGATAAATACGCCACTAAGAAGCTGGAAGGAAAGCTTCTTAAATTGAGTTTGAAAGGGGCGTTAATTGAATGATCTGATTTACACAAATGGGAATCAGTGTGCAAGATCCAGGAGGGCGGTGTGCTGGGACGGTTGAGTCAGTAAGTTTTTACTATCGTATGTTCTTTTTTGTAGACTACCAGTACTTCTTTCACATGGATAAATCTTAAAGTAGAGAACAATCTATACTTTTTAGTAGCATAGATTCGAATCAGGAGGTTTAGTGCTTTGAATTGTAAAAAATAAGAATGGACTGTTATGGTATTAATCTATGCAACAAATGAGAAAAATGACTTTAATTATATGTTTGGCGTTGCTGTCACTGCATCAGTTGCAAAGATTCAAATTGAATTATGGTCTTCGTCTTGGAAATATAACATGATATATTTTTACCGCTTTATGCATTATGTTCGGTAAGAATTACCATATCAGACTGACAGTTGGTTGATTTTTTTCCCCTTGGGATTCTCTTCAAAACGTGGCAGACGGGCATTTGGTTCATGACAACCAGAGAATTTCAACGTTTAATGTTATTCATGTTAATACTCGAACAAATTGTGAACATTGAATTATCTTTACTATTTATCAAATGTGGTTATGAACGTTAACAAGAAGGTCCTATTCGACTTAAGGTGAAAGTAGGGGGAATCACATATTCGTTTAAACAGTGGTGCATTGATCTACATAGACAAGTAATTTTAAGTCATATCTAGGTGGGATGGAAGCATCCAATTCTTCCCATAGATTATGTATGTACTATTTTAAATTGACAGTGTGTATTGAAGCTATACTAATTCCAAAGTACTCGGGTCTCAGTTTTTCTGTCGCAACGAAAGGGGAAATCCACATCTATCTATGTTACAAGGAAAACATGCAACTGACCCGGTAATAAAAACAGCAAGTTCGGAAGATGTAAACATGAAATGCAGGACCTGTTAGGATAACAGTGGACGGTGTCGCAGCAGCTACAAACAAACATGGAACCGATAGTTCGGCAGTTGTCTTCATATTGATTTGATGGGAAGAACGCCTCACACATACCGCAGTGTCATAGGATCATCAGTTGTATTGGTAATCTCAAATACTTCTCTTGGTCGGGTACATATGGCATGTTTGGAACATATTAAAAACAAGAGGCAAGATAGATTAAAATACTCCGTGGATTATGATTTCTTTTATCGTCCATCGACAAAAACTGTGTTGTATTAGGTATTTATTTATAAAGTTGGGAGTATAGATTCTTTGTTTGAGTGGTAATAACTAATTGGTAATCGGAGGCCAGTTATAGTAACTTATTCTTACTGAAAATAAAATTGCGATCCTACTTTGTCCTTACAAAATGGATTGGCTTTGGTAAAATCGCTTATATCATTTATATAAAGTGATTTATTTACTTTTAGTATTTATGTGTAAAATGATTTGTTTTTCTAATAATTATGTAAAATGATTTTATCATGGTACTCAGGGACGAAGCTACACTGTGACTGGGGCTAGCTTAAGCTAACTCCAACAAAAGAAAATATCATTTTTGCCATAGAATTTTTTGAGTTGGGTCATAGTATGCGTATGAATTTTACGCTTAAGCTAGGCCTAAAAAATGGCTCAAACCCACCCATAACCAATGTCTAGCTCCGCCACTGATGGTGCTTAGCCAAATTTAGATTAAAAGGGTTGCTACTACCATCATCTGGAAATGGTATAAGAATAGTGTAACACGAAATAAAGTAATAAAAATCTATGTAACTGTGACTTACTGGTGGAGTGCACATGGGGTTAGCTCATCAGACAATGAGATGGCGCAAACAATCCTGTTACTGACTAGCCATGACCCAACAGAATTGTCCCTCTTCCAAGAATATATTTTTTCTCCGATACATTTTCTTTTGATATTTAGATGCGGCTATGAAAGAATACCACGGCCTATTTACTCCTATAATGCAGAACACCATACCAATTTCATTTCCGAATCATATAGCCAAGCTATCACAGTAAATCCAACGATTGTAATTAAAAGCTAATAGCACTAGGTATAAAATAAATGATACAAATTATTATGAGGTAATTCAAATATGAAATGTTTCTACGTTGATCCAAATCTGCATAAGAACTAATAGGGCATATGATCGACTACGTTAAGAAAAGAAAAACCAACGCCCGTGCCGTTACGGCACGGGTCATATCCTAGTATATAGCTATAGAACATTACTCAAAACACTAGATAAGGAGAAGAAGAAGATCAGGATCA
Source organism: Papaver bracteatum (assembly GCA_023529315.1). Lineage (NCBI taxonomy): Eukaryota > Viridiplantae > Streptophyta > Magnoliopsida > Ranunculales > Papaveraceae > Papaver > Papaver bracteatum. The sequence goes on from JAJJWX010004617.1 coordinate 125,383, forward strand.
TACGTACTATTGATCTAGGTGTCGTAGGGTTCCCCCTCATCATTTTATAAATAAACAAATAATGGATTTTAGCTCTGTTGGCCTAGCCTAGTCTATATTTATAGAGAGTCCTGTCCCATCTATCCAAGATCAGAAGTATGATTCCATGCGTGTACACTATAATTTGGATAATTGTGGGTCCACTCCGGAACATCAAGTTCCACCGTAACAACTCGGTTTTGATCAGGTCAGTCTAACTCAGCAGATAATATGTAGTACCTCCGTCCTACTATTTGTTGATCTAGTAGTATAATTTAGAAATGATTTATCTCTTAAATTATACTATGGATGTTCGTAAATTTTATATCATTGAAAAATATTTTAAAACATCTGCGTAACGAATATAAACACGAGTATCAAATAATATAAAATCAACTATTAATGAGAAAAAATCTAAAAACAAATTGGTCAACTAATAGTGAAACAGAGGGAGTAGTTCTGAAGAAAATTCTCAGCTGATAATATAGTATAGTTCTCAAGAAAAGTCTATATACTACAACTGGTAGTTCTGACGGGAACACGTCTATCACAGCTAGAAGATAGTTCGACTCCGGTTTTCGGCCTGATTGGGATCGGCAGACGTATGAAAGAGCACAAGGTGATTATGAAGTTAACTGACGTTGTCCCAATTCATCCCTTGGGTTCATATGCACAGCCTCGGGTTTTCGTATGGTTTTCATGAGTGCAATTTAATGTGGAAAGGTTCAGGCCCTATGCGCTATACCAAATCAAATATAATGAATGCACACAAAATACAAAATTGTTTGTGCATCTCCCACACCAAGTAGTTGTCACATCTTCAGTGAAGGGATTCTAATAAATCACGTGCCATGGATATTTTGGCAGAGATGAACTCAAATTACCTGCCTTCATTGTGTAGTTTGAATTTCGTAGAAACTGGTACCCAAATTGTGTTGATTTTATATATTCTAGTCTTTAGTCTAAGCAATTTAGTCAAGATAATCTGTTCCTAAAGAAGAAAAAAAACAATTATGTGATCAGCCCAGGTCAACTAAATCTTCAATGAAAATAATATTTGTTCATTATTTTAGTGCTTTGCTACAACAATATCCCTTTAACATATCACTGTGGTGTTGATGACAATTATGCAGTCCGCCTAGGTGTTCACCTTCTGCACCTAAACTTTATTCTTTGATAATAAGTTGAGCACATCTCATTTACTAAAATGAAACATTGCAATATGCACCTGCAGTAGATGAGCTTAGGAACGTTGCAAATGGCTCCTGCGGTGTGCACATTAATCACGACTCTCATATAATTAAGAACTAATATCGATCAAAAAAAAAAAAAACTAAATATTAACCAAGTAAATACAAATATATTACCTTTGTTGACCTCCATAAAGCCCAAACGATTTATAAAATCATTTTCAGCGATGGTCAGGACTCAGGTACATAGGCCAACCATCCCAGCTTGTACAGAGGGACACTTTACTCAGTTCTTTTATCTTCTCTGTTGGAGTTGGGAGTTGGGGACAGATAATCAGATCAAATCGAATCATATTGCCATCTTATCTTTGCATCGTGCATTGAATACGGGATCTAGACCCATCCTTGATAATTCACTGAAACATCCACTTGACCTGCGGGTGGTAGTTTTTTTTTTAATCATCATAAATTACTAGGTTAATAATGGCATTGGTAATAACAAATGGTCAGCTTGCCACCAACCAAGTTTATGATTTTTTTTTTTTAATAATGGGAGTGTAATGCTCATAAACTTTCTTGAGAAATGATAGATTGACCGAGTAAAGCATCCCGATTCAAATCCCGCGTGTAATACAGATAGGTCCCACATAATACCATTACTGATCCAAATGTTTAGAAGGTTGCATTTCAACCATTGGTTTCCCTATCGGGACACTTTGCGGGATGTGTTGCCGGTAGGTCTAGCACTTCTCAACTTTCTTCCCATCAAAAACTTCATACCTTTTTCTCTTTACAAACTTTTACAAAGTCGTGAAGTCTGAGGTTAGGTTTAGGTGGATTTTGTTGTAATATATATAGAAGACTTCGTGAATTGTTCACGAAACCAAGAGAGCTTATGAGTTATTTGGCTCATGGAAAAACAAGAATTTTGGACGATGAATATATATACTTCCTAAGAAGTGTTCATGGTGTTAGAAGAACATCCTCAAACATCGAGATGATGCACGACCTTTTGTATATACGAGAATAGGCAATGGAAATTCGACAAATTTCTGGACAGATTGTTGGCATCCGTTGGTGCCAAGGTCTTCTCGGCTAAATTTTCCATTGTGTTTACTCGTAATCAATCAATGGTGTCTATGAGAAACCTTGTACCATTAGACTGCGGTTTAGCGGGCCCACTTATTGTGCATGTCGAGACAAACTATTGGATTCAACCCGCGATTAACACTATTGTTACTTAAAGGTTAATTTTTGAGTGTATCCATGCAAACTCTAATCTACCTAGCAACTTGGTAGAGTGTGTAGTAAACCATGTTGAGTTGAGACGCGTGCGTGGGACCCTTTATTTACACATTCCCCCGATAAAAATAAGGAGACGTGTTGACTTAACATTTTACCACTAACATGGCTAGGTAATGTTGTTTTATTGTAGTGTCTTGTCAACCCTTGACGCTTCTTTTAATAAAGTTAAAACATATTTTTATTTTTCTCTCACCTTCTGCTCATTTTCCCTAAAGCAGAGCCTTCTTCATCTTCGATCTTCTTCTTCTCCATGGAAGCATATTTCCACCGGCAAGTCTGTACAACCTATAAAAATACTAGAGATTTTTTTCCAATTGTTTTCTCTTTAACTAATCCATTTGTTTCTTGTTTTTTACAGCTAAGGTATTTCTTCTTTGGCCAACTCAGTCCAAGTAAGCATCATTTTTCTGGGATTTCTTTTATATGAGTTTAATTTTTTATGGTATTTATGGGGCATATGAAATTCCAGTAAAATTCCATCATTTTATACTTGATGTTCTTGTTGCCATTCAGTGGAGCTCATAGATGTGTAGTTTGTAGTAAGTATTCAAGTAAATTTATTATACTTAATCTTTTTTACTGATAGATGATGAATCGTAAAGCAATGGAGCATTATTTTAAGGCAAAATCAAAGGGAACAAGTGCATTTCTGATGAAGGAGTAATTGTTGGCCGTATGTTGGTACTCAAAGGTCCTGAAAGTTTAGCGTTTGAATGAATGTTACTTTAATTGGTAGCTTTTAGATGGAAGGGTAAATAAGAACTCGTACACCTCTTAAGGATTAAGAGGTGATTTTTAAGCATTCATAACATCATATGCCATTTAATTTAGATCATTTGAGAATTGTGGGGAACATCTACATTTATGCTAGAATTGTAAGTCTGCAAAATCATGATGTAGGAGCGTAATAGGGGTATAAGCCTTCATTTTTCTTTTTGTCGTCATAGTATAAATGTCAGCTAAGATCCTAATCCATAAACAACTTAGTTAATTTTTTCAAGTTTTTGCATATGGTAATTGTTACATAGAGGAACATGTTTTTGTTGTAGTGGAGTTGAAATGGGTCCACAATTTTCCTTTTTCTGTTGATTTGCTCCTCTAGCCATGGCGATGTAACCGTTGCCTTTTTCCGATGGTTTGGAACTGGATCGTGAGGGCAGAGAGCTTCAAGATAGTTCTTATTGTTTTTTTTCTTCTTATTCTATTTCACTCTCCCCTGGTGGAATTTTTTTTTGTAAGGTTCATTTTGTATATAAAAAATCAAAAACTCATAAGAATTGAGTTCTCTAAAATAATTCAGAATGACAATTTTTTCGACTTTTTTTTACTACATTTAATGACAGATTGATATGACATTTGAAATGTTTTTACCTTTAAATTAAATTATTTGTTTCTACTTTTTAGCCTTTCATTACTGTATTCACTGATAAATTACCATTAGATAGATATGATATGTTAGATGTTCAACACCATTAAATCCTTTGTTTCTTCATTGGAGGACCTGAGGTTCCTGGAGAAATTTTATCAAGTCACGTATAATCAATCTAATCATAAGGCCAACACTTTGTAAAAGAATAATAACAATTCCACCATAGGTATACTTTGGACATTGGTGGCTTGTTGTCAAGTGTGGATATACTGAATCTTCTGGCTTCAAAGCTAGTAATCAAGCTTTCAGGGTGAAAATCATCATAGTTAGCTGATACTGCGTATGCATTTTCAACTTGTATTCTGACTTCTCACGCTGCTGCATCGATTTTGGCTCGTCATTGTTGACTGGTTTCAGAAAGTCACGTGAAGATATTGCACAACTCTTCAAACCGTCTTCTAGATACTTTGAATTGTCTACGGATGTGACCAATCTTCTTGAAAAGTAACCATATAAAACCCAAAAGAACTATGGTAACTAAGACAACCAATCCCGCTGTTTCCCAGAATTTGGTCGGCTTCATCTTCTCCCCGGCATGTGAGTATAAAAGCACATGTTAAACGCAAAAAGTATGATTATTACCGTGAGAGAACTATAAAGAACAGGATCAAGCCTATTGACTCCTTATCATACCCGTCGATAACTTCACCCCTCTCCTTAATCAAAATTTTCTTCACTTCTTTGTACCTTCCTAAGAGAGTTCCCGTAGGTCCTCGGCCGTTATTCATATTATTATCAAAAGTTGTTATACCTCCTACAATGTTGTCCATTGTATTTCCTATAATTTCTTCACTGCCTTCAACATTTCTCACTTAAAATGTTAGTATTTTCTTCAACATGAGTCATTTGATTTGCTTGACTCTGTGCTCTTATTTCATTGAGGACAAGTCTCCCTCTTGTAACAACTACATATGTGTTTATAAGAATTAGATTATCGCGAAGTTTTGTCACTGTGGTGTTCAATTGAGTGAATCTAGTTGTCAAACCAGCCACTCATACCTCTTGATCCGATTCTGCAGACCTGTAACAAAACAACCCCATCATAAGTTATATAAACATGGAAGTAGACAACAAGAGAATGAAACAAATAGACTCTTAAACGGATTTACAAAGAACAAGCATTCTTTTAAAACAAAGAATATGAAATTTAGCGATATTTACAAATGAACCAGCGAAGGGCTAACATAACATATATTTTTATCGATCATCTTATTTCAACCATCATCCCCAAATTGAACATGCACGAACATTTCAATTGATATATAACCTACATTTACCTGGAAAAGAAAATCAAAACCAAAAACCCAATTCATCTCTCCGTAAACCTTTGAACGCCAATTCACTAATCATAATTTGAACGCAGTTCGCTAATCGTAACAATATAGACATAGAAACTCGACCGATGTTTTTAAGCATACAAACCCTTAAAAAGGAATTGAAAAGAAGATTATAAGCCTAAATATTTTAGAAATCAAGGCTATGAGGTTTACACTATGAAAACAAGTACACACATGAAACCTAATACTTATATTAAAGAGAAAAATTGAAGGTATAAAGATCAAAAATTTATTTTTGATATGTTGATTCTCAAACCAATTATTGAACATGAGAAAAAAATACCCTAGGAATTACTGGTTAATCCAGTTTTTCATGACCCGGTTAATGGATAGTCCACCCATGAAACTAATTTACTCGCTAGTCCAAAAACATGTTTTTGGACCAGATTATTGACTCGCTGGTCCGAAAACTTTGTGGAGATTATAAAATGTGTTTTCTGTATGATAAAACACCCTTCCAGATCTAATTAGTATCATTACATAACATATATAATATCATATTAGTATTGATACTTAGTAGTATCAATACTCAACAGTATCAATACATATGTTATTATAATAACTTATGTTACTACATATATATAGTATGTAGTATCAGTACATATTAATATGTAGTATGCAGTAACATATGTAGTATGTAGTATCAATACATATTAATATGTTACTACATATTAAGATGTAGTATGTAGTAACATATGTAGTATGTAGTATCAATACATATTAATATGCAGTATGTAGTATATGTAGTATCAATACATATTAATATTGAGTTGAGACGCGTGCGTGAGACCTTTTATTACACAATCCCCCTGTAAAAGTAAGGAGGCGTGTTGACTTAACATTTTACCACATACGTGGCTAGGTATTGTCGTTTTACTGTAGTGTCTTGTCAACAATTGACGCTTTTTTTAATAAAGTTAAAACACATTTTTCTTATTCTCTCACATGCTGCTCATTTTTCCTAAAGCAGAGCCTTTGTCATCTTCGATCTTCTTCTTCTCCATGGAAGCATATTTCCACCTGCAAGTCTGTACAACCTATAAAAATACTAGAGATTTTTTTCCAATTGTTTTCTCTTTAACTAATCCATTTGTTTCTTGTTTTTTACAGCTAAGGTCTTTCTTCTTTGGCCAACTCAGTCCAAGTAAACATCATTTTTCTGGGATTTCTTTTATATGAGTTTACTTTTTTATGATTTCTTGGTGAAACTTTTGCTGATGATTCATTACATGGAGATGATGTTGAGAATGGTCATATTTTCACCTTCAAGTCTGTACCTATAACAATATAATTATGCGACATTTAGGAATGAGTTTTTTCTGCAGTGGAGTCTCACCACTAGTAAATCAAGATCTTCAAAAATATGAACCCGGGCATAACTCATTCTAGAGTTTGTTTATTGAACATGCCAGATGAGATCTGGCCCCATTATACCTTGTCCTTTCTTATATTGACTTTCCTAGTATGCACTTATAAATTGGCAATCTCAAAAGGAACTGATTCCAAATATAGGGGTACTATTTGGAGTTTCTCCCAATAGCTTACAATCGCATACAGGAAAGTAACAAATTCTTATAAACTAGAGAAGATCATATCCTACCATGAACCCATTTCTAGTTATAGCATTTATATTGTGTGGTTACTAAGGAAAAAAATAAAATTTTCATGAATGCGATCATATCATTTATCACCTTCTATTCATTCTTGTTACATGTATCACTTACACAATTCTATCTATAATAACATTAGAAACATCTATATAAGAATAGCTTTATCTTACTTTTATTTGCACTCTCACTACTGATTAGTTTTCAAAGTTATTTCCAATCCAAAATCATAATGTCAAAATCCTCATTTTTAGTTTATGCCATCTTTTTCTTCTTCTTCACTATTCTTACTTTATCCTTATTAGGTGCACAATCAGTTGAAGGGAAAATAATTGTCACTGTGAAAAATGTTATAGATCCAAAGATATAGTTAACCATCCATTGCTGGTCAAGTGAAGATGATCTGGGTGAGCATACACTACACTACAGAGAAATTTTCCTATGGAGATTTAATATTAATTGGAAGAGGACGACTAAATTTGTGTGTGAATCAAATTGGGATGAACATGGCCATGGTCCTCACATGGTAAAGTTTACATCTTACGATGTAAACAGAGACTTGAACCAACATTGTCTCTATGATTGTTTATGGAAAATTTATCAAGACGGTGGCTACTACGGCGGTGGCGAGTGTCCGCTCGAAAAGATGTTCTATTATTATTAGTTATTATTTTTCACGAAAAGAGGTAATTTGATTTAGTATTAGGCAACAAGAAGATCTCAACAAGATTGTTTGGTGAAGGTTTTATGCTCAGTTAAGAGCATCACCAATAACAACACCAGCAATGCATCTGCTGATTAGATAGTATAGTAATGTAATTTTCATTTTCATATTATTATCTTCTTTGAGATAAGTGAGATTTGGAGTTTGTTATGGATCATTTATCTTTTATGTGTTTAAAACATATCATACTTTCCGAATGAGCCGTAATATCTTTTGATGGGATATCGCTTCAAAAAGTCACGTATAACTCCCAAGGCCTGCGCACATATATAGATCATAACATCACATACTTTAAAAGGAGATAGAAACCCATCCAACTTTGAGTAAAACAAAATAATTAAACCTACCACGATAGAAAATTAATTTTAGACGATAAAGAAATGAGTGAATCTATAATCAGAACTAGGTTTTTGAGTCAGACTAGCACCAGAGAGTTTTATATATGGTTAGAGTACTACCATGTTTTGGTAACAGATGAGCTTAATTCTAAGCCATGTTTTGGTAACATAGGTCGGCAATGAGCAGGGGGGAGTTGTCTGGTCTCTCGTGCTCACATATTTCTTAGTATACCCTCGACCTAAGAAATTTTCTACTTTAAACAGGATTGTTTTTTAAACATGTCAACAATAACTGGAAAGGTCGGACGACTCGGACTAAACCCTCTTAACCACCAAGTATCCCTAGCGCAATCACCCATGAGTTTTAGCTCTATTGTGTTGATGGTTATTGGTCATCAAATCAACGTGTAGCGGTTCAATTATCTCAAGGTCAAGGAACCTAAACTCTAGCCACAAATCATTAATAAATTACTCCGAAGCTAATTCTAGGAAGCACGTGGGATCGGTGAACCGTACAATAACAATCCCATGGGTAGTTAATTCGATGAAACAGTACGTAGTGCGGAAGTGCCTTAGTAAATATCCACAATGACTCCATTAATTAAAAACAAGAAAGATATTATTCATGATGAATGGATAGTTATTCAAACATATATATTAATGGGTCTACCAATTAGCTATACCGTTCATTCCTCAATGATGATTTGAAAGATGATTGATTATATGAATGCAGTAATACATTGTACATGGAAGGTGTGCGTATTCCTATTTCACTTTAAAATAAAATTCATTTACTCACTAAGTTTTATAAGGTTTATGGTTAAAGGAAAGATACCTCGAGTACCATTTTACTCATCGGCCAGTAGTCCTTCCGCACTTGTGCACCTTGATTTTGCGTAAGAAAGTTTTTCGTCATTTCGTTGAACCTAATAGTTTAATCTATATTACCAGCAGTAGAGAAAGAATTACCTTTGTTGTGATTCCAAATATTTTGAAGATTTGTAATACTTCACCATTAATAGGATTGAAGAAAAAAAAAACAAGAACACGAAACAAAAGAATCACATAGAATATTCAATAAAGACAAGGAGCTAATATAAATAATAGCTAGCCGGTTTGTTTTGAGAACAAGAACAACTAATTAGAAAACTCTTATCAGGGCTGCCCTGTCGTTTTGCTGCGCCAAAGAAGACCTAAAAAATGTTGCCCCTTTCCATAGGTTAGGAGCATAAGGTGGCCTGTACCATCATTTTCTAACATATATATCTAAACTCAGCACCTTCATTCTCATTGTTCACATCATAAAAATCATTCCTATTGAGATCATTCATATCATCATCAATACCTCCATAATTGTCAGTATCATTAACAACATTATCAGAAGCACCAACAAAACATTCCCCTGAATCCATTCATTAACACCATTATTAGCAACACCAACGTTCACATTCCCCTCGTTCATGCCATTATCAGCAACACCATCATTATCATCCCCCTCATTCATACCCTTCTCAGCTGTAGCATCATCTTCATGGGCGGAATTTTCGGATATTGGTTGATTCCTAATCAAAAACTTATCAAAAGAACATGCAAGAGAAATTTAAAATCAATCATAGAATATACATGATAATCTATTCTTATAACTGAACTGGGGTTTAAAAATTTCTTCCGTAAAAATACAAGTAACTGAAAATCAAAGACTACATTCAAAATCAATCGTAAAATATAAACGGTAATCTATCTTATGGTTGAATTCGGGGTTTAATTTCACTTACCATGGGATGGGGTCTCAAGTGGAAGTAGGGGTGTAGGAAGGAAAGGAACTAGAAGAAGGAGACGAGAGTTCTATGAGAAACCGAGAGGAAAAAATGGCTTCTCGTTCTCTGTAGAGGTATATGAAATTCATCATATATTTAGAAATAAGCCTTGAAAATAAGCTATATATTTATAATATACGCCTAAACAGTTTTAATTTTTACACATCCTTTTTATTTTCTGTGATCACAAATTAAACCTTCATTTTTTCAATTTAAGAGAAACACACCCGTAGACAAAATCCTAGTTTTGCTTCCCCCCGTGCCGTTGCTGCCCCAAAGTCAACCTTCGTTGACCTTCCCTAAGGGCCGACCCTGACTCTTATTGTTAATTAATTTCTTCAAAGTGTTCGTGGTAGAGGTGTAAATCTGCACGCTATCATATATGATAATATTAAACCTCTAGATCCTCACTAACCTATATATAGCTGTACCGCATTGCTTCAACCTCTTCCTCAAGTATTTGGTCCTCAATTTTTTTTCTTTCTTCCATGTTAGACCTAATTTCTTTTCCATTTTTATCCATCGCAAGCCGTAATAAAAGTTTATGATAGTCCTCTCTTTCTACCATTTCTTTATTCATATTTTGAAAAGAAATTTCATCATAAGCTTCATCACGAGGTACCCTTGTTTTCAAGTATCTATTCATCTTCATGATATTGAAATCCTCCTCCTCCTCCTTACTGTCGAAGTGTCTAGTAGTTTTGTGGACTAGACACAAGTTACGACGACTCATTCGTGTTTCTTCAATGAAACCTAATGATGATATCTTATTATTCAACATCGCTCTCAAAGCCATACTATTATTTCTTTCTTTCCGGTGATTTCTTTATATCATAGAAGAAATCTGAAACCCTGGCTAGAATCTTCTGACTAAAATAAAATGACCTAATAGATAGAAGAAGGAGGAGAGAGAATAGAGGGCCATTTACAAAATGGTCCTACTTTTTGTAATTCAATTACAAAATTATCCTACTTTTGTAAATTGGTTACAAAATGATCCTACTTGGTCCGACATAACAGTTTTCCAAAAAAACAGGGTTAGTTGTCCCTAAAATACCCTCGCTCTTAACTCAAGAAAATGTTAACCACAATTAACCCATCGATGACGTGGTGGCATCTTACTGACATGGTAGCATCTTGCCGACGTGGCATCTGCTGCTCTATATCCCTTCCATCTATCAGTAAAAACCACAAGCTTTTCAGCTCCATAATCCCCCTCCTTGCAGTTCTTGCACATTCTCAAACCACGATATTTGAGCCATCTAAAACTGTACACATCCATTGCCAGTAACAACTTCTTCTTAACCACTAACACCATTCACTTAAAATCCCTTAATCTTCTCATAAATCCACTAGTTCAACCACTATTTTGCAGTCTGGCTCAGGCTTCCGCTGCAGCTCCTCTTAGCTCAACTAACTCAACCCATTTTAGTTTTCTCATGTCACAACCACCACTGCACCACCCTCACATCTCATAAGCATCTCAGCACATACACACACAGAGAGAGAGAGAGAATAATCAAACACCTTGTATGAACCCACCAACATCATTACTTGGTTCATCTCAGCAAATCTCCTACAATTCAATCAAGTCATTTCTACTGTACCGTTGCAATTCAATTCCTCTAACCCATCAGTTTACAACTCCAAATCCTAAACATACATCTAATATTCATACTCATTCTTCACTTGCACAGTTCACAGTCTACTGCAATCTGAGCACCAATTAATACAGCAGCTGCAACAAGGCCAGCACTACCAACATCACATTCCTATGTATTCCATCTTCACAGCTACAATATCATTTCTTGGATATCACCATACATCTCGTCTTTAAAATGCACCACCAGACTCAATAGCTACACAAACTTCCCTTGCAAAGCATTCTATCTCAGTTCATTCCACTCCAAACACCACCAGTATCCATTATCTCGCAGCCATCATCAAACCCATGACCTGCATCTTAATTAAATTTGAACACTTCAGCCATAAATCCATTGCAACCAGCTGAACCCACTCATCTTAATATTTACTGCCGAGAATGGCATCAATTCATCACCACAAGAACAAACTACTCTACAACTTCATCACGACCAAAAATCAACCATCCTGCAATGCAATTCAAATCCACTAATACCAATCTTCAACTGCAGCACAAACCCATTAAGATCATGTAATTTGTACCTGTCCTAACATTCATCTAGGTTTGGCAACAACTAAGTTTCATGGATTGTTTCTCGCTTCTAATTCATCCATAACTAGCACGGAAAGCAGCAATAACTCCATTTCATTCCCCTTAGACCTACAACAGCATCACCGACAGCTAGAAACACCATCTCCAACCATTTGGTACGACTTCTTCTCTCTGCATTCATTTCAACAAACCCATTGTCACCTGATCTTAGACTTAAGATTCACCACCTGAGACATCTAAACCTGCACAATCCATTCAACTTCAAAATTTTAGTTCTCTGCTACCACTGCTATTTTCATCACTAGCATACTTCAATAGCTCAAAGAACATCACCACCTCCAACCATAGTAACACTACCAGGTTCAGTACTTCAGTTCATCTTTTGTTTTCTTTTAATCACCAACAACTTCAAATCAATTCCATCTAGCCCTATCCAGAATCCATTCATGTTTCTTCACTTTCAGCTGTATTGATCTCATGTCTAAAATATCCTCAAATACCCATAAAGACCACCAACTCCAATCGGCAGACAACATTAGATAAAATACAAAATACCCAATTTTCCTTATTAGGGTTTGTGAAAAAGATCCCTAAAATTGATAAACAACTACTACAGTTAATCAAAACATACCAAATATTCAACAAACAGTTACCTGATTTGCTCGAAAATCTTCACAAAAATACCACTATAGTTCATCCACAATTAGACTATTCATCCGTTCCTTAACTCAGACCCTTAATTCATACAACCCATCAATTATCTTACCAAAAATATCGATTTATCCTTCAAGCTCTTCTTGATCTAACTTCAATCAGTATCTCTATCTCTTTCTCAATTTCAGTAAGCATCAAATCAAACCCTAACATGAACTATGTGAACAAAACCTTCACTGTTATGATAAAACTCACTCAAAATCTCTCATTCTTAACTCAATCGTCATTTTTGCAGAGCTTGAAGATTAGAAACGGAGAGGCGGCAAAATTAAGAGGAGAAGAAACCCTAACTGTTATAGAACCTGTTTAGTTGTGATTAATCTTATGCGTCGAAATGATCCTCGAGATGGAACACAAACACGATTTACGGTATCAGATATATTAGAGGTAGGTTAAGGACATGTTGGTAACTTTACCAATCCATTTAACTCTGACTTTAGGGGCCCCACAGACTTAACCCTCCTACAAACGGAAGTGTGACTTATTTGTTAATGGTTGGTAGTAGTATGACCCTTTTGAAAATCGAGTCTTAATAGTGGGACTGTTTTTTAATTTGCCCGAGAATAAATTGTGAAAGGAAAGCAGGAAGGGCCTACAAATCAACGGGGACCCGATTTTTTTTTTACTGCTCCGATTTAATCCCAATTCGAACCGCGTGAGTTTTGTGACTGAACTTTGTACCTCTGGCTGGAATGCCGGTTTAAATTGACCGATCATAAATTAGGAAACCAGAACATATAGCAGCTTCAGTTTAGAAGGTGAAAGTGAGTACCTAAATATTATGTTCTGTAAACACTACAAATACTGGTCTCAACCTGGTAACATTGTTATTTATTTCTTCTGGTTGATTATTCATAAGTCTTCTCTATTAAAATCATGGCAGAGGGGCCGGGGTTACTTGTATGATCGTTTATCTGGTAGTAGCCATTAAATGAAGAATTGAATTGAGAAAGATGCATTCTCAGGCTTAGGGTAAGAAATATACCAGGGGCAGGGACCAATCTATATCAAAACCTTTCTTATTCTCAGATCTAGAGAAAACAAGATGATGTGAGCCTAAAATTGAAGCTGTTAAAAGGAAATAATGTGATGAAAGACAATAAATAAAGAACAACGCAACAATTTATGCATAATACTTTAATGACTTGAGTTCGTAAGATCAAGTCATGTAACCCAATCAAACACTACTAGCCTATTGGGCAATACCACGCCTGAGCAACATGAAACGCTAACATCTGCCATTGTTTTTCATTCCCGTCAATTTATTTTTATATAAGAATTCTTTTTGATGCCCATGAAAATGTGTTCATATACACAGCCTCAAATTTACATGAATGCAAATATTTGTTTCTTGCGATTTGGGGATATATAAGTGGCCGCCTCTATTTCCATTCCATTTGCAGCAAACCATCATAGTGGAGACAAAAGAAACAAAGGATATAAAATTCTTTTTGATGCCAACCCCTCTGGGACAGGTGATATATCCTTTAAGAAAATTGAACTTCCATTTTACTACCATACAAAGTTTAAGTAGTGTGTGTTAATTACATATGTAAAATTGACAAACATATAGCTAGATATTTCTCTTATCCTCAATATTTTATGACCTAAGAATCTGATGATTTTTAATCGCATTCAGAAATAACACAGTCGTCTCTCGAACCAGGTCAATACACTTCATGTAAACCTTCATCTCTGGCTCATAGATGCATCTGAACCAGGTCAATACACTTCAAGTAAACCTTGATCTCTGGCTCATATATAAAATTGACAAACATATAACTAGATATTTCTCTTATAATCAATATTTTATGACCTAAGAATATGATGATTTATAATCAATACACTTCAAGTAAAAATTGATCTCTGGCTCATAGATGCATCATTATCACAAATCAAAGGAAGCAAATATAGGAGCATGAACAACTGCTCGAATACCTTTATTTATAGACCCTATTATCTCAGAAATCTTACAAGCATGTGAAAGCATATTATAAAGCACAAGCCTATTCCGTTGTCTCAGTAACAACTCATTGTTCTTGATCTGCACCACTTCTGTGAAAAAATTGCTTTTCCAATCTGCTATGTATGGACGAGGGTAGTGAGGGAGGATCACAATTTTTCTCGTACTCCAGCATTGTGTTGTATGGTTATAGATTGACAAGAGAAGTTGATGATAATTAAGACTTACGAAATCACACAAACATAATTCCCCGCCCATTTCTGACAAATGCAATTGATCAATCCTCAACATTCCATCACTATAACGTCCACCAGGTTCTGTGGTGCTATACTTGGGTCCTCCAGGTTCCAGTGTGCTAAATTCTTCTGTTTCAATATTGAACAACATAATAGAATCTGAGAATGGAGGACGAGACAAATTGTTAACCGAGAATACAGTTTCCGACCGATCAATCATCCAGTATAATAAGGTCCCTTTTATGATAACAGGGGGTCTATGTCTAGATGGTGGATAAGAAAACCTGCCAACGTCTCTCCTTATTTTATTTCTTAAGTTATGTGCGCCGAAGTTACAATATTGTCCGAAAGGGGCGAGGTCGTCAGTAGTATAATACAACAATTCATGACTCTTTCTAACTGAATTGAAGTATAGCCCGCATGTATGCATATTTTTGTCATCCATTGTGAATTGTTCCCCTGTTATAGGATTCCACATGTAGAAAGTTTGAGGCAAGCCAACAAAGTTGGAGAACATAAGAAACCCATCATAGGAACCCAAAAGAAACCTCGGGCTAATAGTAGCATACAAGGAGGAACCAATTCGTGATGATCTGGTGAATTTTATCCTCTCAAACTCTTTGTCCATACAACAAAGCGTTTGGAAATTTGCAATTGGGGTATTCTTCTGAAGGATAAAATTGAACAACTATCACGAAGAAAGGCCGTCTCTGAAGTTTCGACGACCTTGTGCGAAAGAGATCGGAACGCCTTTTTATCCAAAAAAAATAAAATTTCACACATAAATAAAATCTACTTAATAGCATCAAAGCGAAATAAATTGTGTCGCAAAATTTAAGAAGAAAGTATGCTAAAAAGTATTAGGAAGTTGGAAACTTCCTATCGGAACTGAAAAAGATAGTGAATCAATTGGGCACAGTATTGAACACTGCATAAAAATACGCCTTCACATCTACTTAATAACATCAAAGCGAAATAATTTGTGTCGCAAAATTTAAGAAGAAAGTATGCTAAAAAGTATTAGGAAGTTGGGAACTTTCTATCGGAACTGAAAAAATAGTAAATCAACTGGCCCCAGTACTAAACACTGCATAAAAATACGCCTTCCAAATGGGACGCCTTGTGCGGGAGCACAACAGAACTAAAATCCATTATTATTTTATTTATAAAATGATGATGAGTAACACGAGTTACAGAATGATGATGAGTAACAGAAATACGAGAAGAAGATCAAGAAAGGGGAACCCTACAACACCTAGACCAACAGTACGTATGATCTTCATCTTCTTGTTCTCCTTAGCTAGTGTTTTGAGTAATGTTCTATAGCTATATATTTATATATGTAAATAAATAGTTAGCTTAGGAGGGACCGAGGGAGGGGTCTTTCCCATTGCAACTGTTTAGTATGGAGGGAGAAGGCAAATTGCCAAGAAATTAATAGGTACGTAATATATACACACATACAGTACTAGGATCATGTTTGCTCATCTTTTTTCATTTGATTACCAGATGAAAACTATCAAGCGAATGACATGGATTAATCCCATAAGTTGGGCGGATAGATAGGCTACTTCGTGTACTGCATATAAAAAGTAAAACTCGTCGTGCTGATCTCCCTCGTGATATCATCCAAGACATATAAAAAGTAAAACTCAGTAGACTTCCAGCCGAGCTTATTTTGGAGTGCCAGTGTGTGTCTAGACCTTTACAAATTATAGCCACAGGAGTACCTTTTTAATGGACCAATAGGAGTTACAACGTCATCTCATTCGCCAATAACAAACAAAATTGCTATTAGAGTATTCAAAGATTGTGACAAAGGGTGGTCGGTTATCCTTGTCAAAACAGGACCAGCTGGAAAGCCGTATCAAAATTGAGAAGGAACAGAGAAACTTCAAACTTGGTAGAGAAACCCATTTCCCACAACCACAAGATTAAAAGAGAATTGAGAACGAACAGAGAAACTTCAAACTTGATAGAGAAAAACCCATTTCCCACAACCACAAGATTAAAAGGTAATGTAAGAATAATACCATAGGGGATGGTGAATCTATGAAGATCTAACTTTCGGTGCAGGCAGCTATACATAGTATTTGCCTTCGCGCACACACGAAAAATCCCATGGTATGGATGTGATATACCCTGGAATCCTTCCAACTTGTTCTTAGTATGTGGTTTGTGCTGATCATGGTCAAGACTTCCACTTCAGTACGCCTTCTACGATGTAGCTATATGAGATAATTCATGCCAAGTACTAGAATAGAAAAGATCCAACCGTAAGTAGAGATCGATCCGAGTCTGTTCTGAAACCTGGGATTTCATGTTGATATGCAATAATTGTCACGATTATACCATGTCCTGTCAGTAAATATAAAAGTCATCTTTGGGACGATAAGACTTCTCTTCAAACTTTCGACTTTATGGTCCTAATTAGAGAACAGCAAAACCATTAATTTCAATCACATACATTGAATTATGTGACAAATTTACTACTACAATCTACATTGAATTATGTGACAAATTTACTACTACAATCTCATTGGTTCAAGACTAGTTGCAAAACTACAGCTTCCTTTTTCCCTGTAGAT
This sequence comes from Papaver bracteatum, assembly GCA_023529315.1. NCBI lineage: Eukaryota > Viridiplantae > Streptophyta > Magnoliopsida > Ranunculales > Papaveraceae > Papaver > Papaver bracteatum. The sequence continues at coordinate 142,843 of JAJJWX010004617.1, forward strand.
TTTTCATGTTCAAATTTTCAGAATTGTACGTAACAAAGACCAGATACATATCCATTTTGAGGTTCTAAGATTCTAATTAGACACGGCAATGACCTTGGACTTATTAATGATAGCATGCTGCTGCATTTGTATTTAGATAAAACCCTATATAAACTATGATATATTAATAGGTTTTATAATGCGATTCTAGCTAATACAACTGCAAAGGCAAAGGATGGATCTACTTTCCGTGCTTGTATTTCTGCAGCAATGGGTAGGAGAACACTTCAACTGTTATCCAAACAATCATTTCTTCTTCGTTTCAGTTCCAGTTCTTATGTTCACAGTCTTCTTGTTGTTTAAGATCCATAGAGTTTGGTCATCATCAACAAAAACCCATATTTTTAACTTACCACCCTCTCCACCGAGGTTTCCGATCATTGGTAACCTTCACCAGCTAGGAACATTAGCTCATCATTCCATGCGAGATCTTTCTCGAAAGTACGGCCCCTTAATGTTCTTGCACCTGGGTCAATCTCCGACTCTCGTAGTTTCATCTGTAGAAATGGCTAAAGAGATAATGAAGAACCAGGATCTTGTCTTTGCAAATAGACCTGCTCTTACCGCCGGTAAAGCGCTTGTTTATGGATGTACTGACATAGGTCTTGCGCCTTATGGTGAATACTGGAGACAAGTGAAAAAGATTGCGGTTGTCGAGCTATTGAGTGTCAAAAGGGTTCAATCATATAAGCATGTGAGAGTAGAAGAAGTCAGTATTGTGATCGAGAAGATATCTAGATTATGTTCTTCAAGGGAAGACGGTGCGCTGGTACTAAACCTTACCGAAATACTGCTAACTCTCACAAACAACGTGGTTTCAAGGTGTGCACTTGGAGTCCGGTATGAAACTGCTCATGGAAACAGATTTCCTAAAATGTCAAGTAACCTTTTGGGGTTGTTTAGTGCTTTTAGTTTTGGTGATTTCTTCCCTTCTATCGGTTGGATGGATGTTGTTACTGGATTATCTAGCAAGTTCGAGAAGGCGTTTCAAGAAGTAGATAGATTTTTAGATCAAGTCATCGACGACCATCTCCTCCGTCATTCCAAATTGGAAGCTGATCACGGTCAAGTAGAAGACAGTGATGAACTAGACGTGACGGATATTCTTATCCTTTCTCAGGAGAACTATAATAATCTCTCTCGTAATAATATCAAAGCAATACTAATGGTTAGAACATCTCTCTCTTTCTTTGTGTCTTTGTCTCTCACAGTTTAAAACTGCTAATATGTGTCGTACTAGTCTAAACCCAAATTCTTTTGTCGCTAATAGGATATGTTTATTGGTGGAAGTGATACATCAGCAAGAACAATGGAATGGACAATGGCAGAGCTTATAAAGAACCCGGAAGTGATGAAGAAAGCACAAGATGAGGTGAGAAGAGTTGTGGGAAAGAAGTCCACGGTAGAAGAGGACGACATTAATCAAATGGCCTATTTGAAATGTATCGTTAAGGAGATATTAAGACTACATCCTTCTGTTCCTAATTTACTTCCTAGAGAAACTACTAAGAGTACCCAAATAGCAGGTTATGATATCCCTGCAAAAACAAAAGTTTTCATCAATGCATGGGCAATCCAAAGAGATCCTAACATATGGGAGGACGCAGAAGAATTCCTCCCTGAGAGATTTATTAACAACCCAATTGATTTCAAGGGTCAAGATTTCGAATTCATTCCATTTGGTTCAGGTAGAAGAGGGTGCCCTGGAATATCATTTGCCATCACAGTTGTCGAGTTTGCTCTTGCCAGTCTCTTGTACCACTTCAATTGGGAGCTTCCTTATGGTCAAAAAATAGAGGAACTTGACATGACTGAGAATTTTGGTCTTACTGTTAGTAAGAGAACCCCTCTTTGTCTTCTTCCCACAATTTACTCATCGCGTCAGCTCCATTGAAGAAGCAAAGGACTATAGAAACTGCAATCCTAACTTAACATGACGAATGGTGCATATTCAGTTAACCACCAGACCGATCTGGTATTCCTTTGTATTGATTGTTGCAAATAATACCACCTGCTTCTTATAAGGAAAAATTTACTAAGCTTGATTTCATTTCGTGTGAATCAAAATAAGTGAATACTTTCGAATAATCTGAAGGTGAGAAGATGAACTAAGATGTATCTATAGTCTATAAGATTGAAAGTTATGTTCACCGATCCAGACAAAGAATTTTGTTCTAAAGTAAGCACATCTTTAAGGCCGGGCAGGTAGGACGCATGAGTAAGTATAAAGTCATGTTTCTCACAAATCCTGATGTTTATGCTTAGATAAGAAAAAGTACATATTATTGACACTCAGTTCTACTGCTAGTAGTGTGGTGCAGGATAAGGAAGATACAGCAGCGTAGGTTAAGCTGCCAGGCTGTTCACAGCTTTGTTGTTTCCACATTTATTTTCCACACGTGTTATCTGTTAAGAATGTTTTGGTCACTCTATAAATATAGTTTCCTGTCATCTGAGTGCAATTTTGTGCACACTCCTTTAAAGAGTGCACATAACAAATCAGTTCTATTGGTTAACCAAAACCAACCGTTGTCTAATTTTTAGATTTTTGTTTTATTTTTTGTTTTTAATACAAATTAAATCTAAAAACGGCAAGTAACAGTAGCGTTTGAAGGGGAAACTATTTTGATGGAAAGTTTATTTTTTGTCTTGCATTTTGTTTGTGTAACTGTGTTGTTGAGATAGAAGAAGATAAAATTCTTGATTTTCATTTCACTCGTATCGCATTTGTTGAGTTTTCAATTACTTAATTAAAAAAAAAATATCAATTAATAACATGGGCTGGATCATTAACTGGAAGATTTTTTCCATAGTGATGTAAATGAAAATACTGTATTTCCGATATATTGCCTTAACAAAGATTCAACTTAAAAGATCGGATTGCTGATAAGCTATTCACGTGTTGATTGAGGTCATTGAGTCGATGTTTAGGTTGGGAGTCTTATGACCTTATAAAATTAACAAAGCAGATGATGATGGATTGAAGAGTAAGAAATCATCTGATGGAAGTAGGTTTTGATTTTGAGAGAGTAAAGGAGCCTAAGGTGAATAGAAGTACTGTCATGATGATCAACCAAAGGAATAATTAATTACAGAAGCTCAAACTTCGACGGAAAAGATTTAAAATAATATTTACTGATGAAGTATTGAGACAATGAGAGTGAGACTGAAATGGATTCTTCTGCATAATTCCTTCTGTGATATGTTCTTGCCTCTTTTAGATTGAGTATATATTCTTGCCGTTTTTTGATGGAGTATATATATTAAAAACAATAGAAAAAAAATAAAATAAAAATAAAAAAAATAAGATAACTATTAGTTTTGGGCAACCAATAGAATCCATTTGTTACGTGCACACTCTTTAGAGGAGTGTGCACAAAATTGGACTCATGTCATCTTTTAAGATGTAATGACTTTATCCTTTCTATAATGAAGAATGCATAGGTTTCTCATTTTATCAATATATTGTTAGTATGGTATATGTGGTTTGGGTTCTTCTTTAACCTTTGATTGGATCCTGCAATTTTTCATTATCAACTTTGTTTTTTGTTCAACAAAGTTATCTAAATGTATTGATAGAGCGTATTATCAAGATAATCTTGGTTTAAATTTCAAGATCTGATTTTTCTGCTACTTGTTGTTTCTGAAAAGTTTCAATATCTTATACATGAATTGCTTTTTGATTTGGATCTTTAGTATTGTTTGTACCCAGTAATATTTCCAGACACTTAACACGATGATTTTGATGATGATGAGGAAGACAGGGTTAAAAACATGAAACAAGCATAAAGATTAGAGACACTAATTTTACGTGGTTCGGCAAGTTTTCTTATTAGGTCATTTTTCATTTTATTTTAGTCTTACTCGTTGTCTCTGATTCTAGCTAGGGTTTCAGATTTCTTCTCGGATATAAAGAAGTCACCGGAAAGAAAGAAATAATAGTATGGCGTTGAGTGCGATGTTAAATAAGAAGATATCATCATCATCATTAGGTTTCAATATCATGAAGATGAACAGATACAAGGGTACCTCGTGATGAAGCTTATGATGAATTTGCTTTTCAAAATATGAATAGAGCAATGATGGAAAGAGATGACTATCATAACATTTTATTACGGCTTGCGATGGATAAACATGGAAAAGAAATTAGGTCTGAGATGGAAGAAATAAAAAAATTTGAGGACCAAATACTTGAGGAAGAGGTTGAAGCAATGCGGTACAACTATATATAGGTTAGTGAGGATCTGGAGGTTTAATCCAGGCGGTATTAGCATATATGATAGCATGTAGATTTACACCTCAGCCACCAACACTTTGAAGAAATTAATTAACAATAAGAGTTTGCTAATTAGTTGTTCTTGTTCTCAAAACAAACCAGCTAGCTGTTATTTATATCAGTTCCTTGTCTTTATTGAATGTTGTATGTGATTCTTTTGTTTCGTGGGCATGTCTGATTATTAGTTTTTCGATCACTTTTTGTTTGTTTTTCTTCAATCCTGTTAATGGTGATGATAACAAGTATTACAAATCTTCAAAATATTTGGAATCACAACAAAGGTAATTGTGCTGGTAATGGAGATTAAATTATTAGGTTCAACAAAATGACGGGAAACTTTCTTGACGCAAAATCAAGGGGCATAAGTGCAGAAGGACTACTGGCCGAGTAAGTACTCGAGGTATCTTTTCTTGGGAATATTGGGGATATGCCCCAAAATCGACTGTCATCTTGGGGATATGCCTCAGGATAACAATTTTTGGGAATATGCCCCAGCTGTCCAAAATTCCATCCAAAACCGTTAAGTAGTCAATATTCGCACACACTTGGGATCACATATGCGAATTAAAAGAAATACGATATATTAACACCTTGACAAATTTCAGGAACATATTCAGACGAAAAAATATCAAAAAAATTAGAGAGAAAGTTCAAACACATTTACGATAAATAGTCTATTTAACGGTTCCTTGACGGAAACCATTACTTTGGGGCATATTCCCAAAAACTGGAATCATGGAGCATATCCCCAAGATAACAGTCGATTTTGGGGCATATTCCCCATTTTCCCTTTCTTTAACCATAAACCTTATAAAACTTAGTGATTAAATGAATTTTATTGTAAGGTGAAATAGGAACACGCACACCTTACATGTACAATGTATTGCTGCATTCATATAATCATCTGTCAAATCATCATTGAGGAATGAACGGTATAGCTAATTGGTAGACCCATTATTATGTTTGAATAATAGTTTTCTTGTTTTTAATTAATGGAGTCATTGTGGATATTTACTAAGGCACTTCCGCACTACGTACTGTTTCATCGAATTAACTACCCATGGGATTGTTATTATATGGTTCACCAATGTAAAAATTTCTCATATTGGAAACCCTAATGTTTGTACCCCTAATATTTTACCCAAATAAATGGGCTAACCTAGGCCTCCGAATCTCCTACTAGTAGTAAAGGAGGGTTCGTTGGGCCTAAGGTGCTTCCCTTGTTTACCCAAGTTGTGCTAACTAGGCCTAACAAACACCTTGCATGGAAGCTCATGTGCATAGGTTCAAATCAAGAAACTAGGAAGCCCCTCACATGTGCCACGTCATCACAACACCTCACCACCGATTGCCACGTCAGCACTGTCTGGAAGGCCATAGTCGAAAATCTGACACGTCAACTGCCACATCAGCAGTGTTCGCCATGTCAGCATCCACGTCAGCAGCAATGTCCCCGTCAGCCTTCCGTTAGTGGTTAACGGCGTTAGTGACGACGTCGGCATATACCTGGTATATTCTGTTAATTATTAACGGCGCCATCTTTTTCCGTTAATACTTAACGCTATCAGTAACGGCATCAGCATGACGTCACGTGTACCGAAACGACAGCATGGAGATGATCGGCGGATACCGGCCGGCGGCAAAGCCCGACAGCCAACTAATTGGCAGTTACTCGGCGATTGATCGTTTATGCCGATAAATTGGCGATTAATCTCGGCGATTTTCTTCCCTTCCTGATTCAGTGTTGCGCGATACATTTTAATTCGGTAACCCTCGGATCATTCCACCCCATTCTCTTTGCCTAATGGATTTCTACGCCCCACTGTGGGCTTAAGTGAATTATTCCTCTTGGGCTTGGCATAAACACATCCCATAACCCAAACGAAAATCTTATAGAGTATTCCAAAGGGCATGCAGGGACTGTTATTTAACTTGTGCCAGGGTGGCATGCAGGGGATTTATGTCAGGGCGTCATGCATGGAATTTATCACAGAGGCATGCAGGGGAATTATGACAGGATAAGTTACTAGAGCAGGCATGCAGGGACAGTTACTGCAATTGATGTCTGCATCTGTAACGGAAAATTTGTAACATATAAATGGGGAGTTTTACAACCAAAATGGTAAGCAATCTAAATACCAAAAATACCTATTAGAAAATCATATTCTGACTTTAGCATTAGAGGGTTTTTTGCAGGTACCCCCCCATTCACCTTCCTCCAAAAAATCAATTGAAGATTGAAGCAGCAATCGATTCCCAACAAAAGCATCACAAAAATTCTGTGTTTGGGGTAGAAGCAATTTTACCTTACAAACAATGGCGCCGACCAAGGTTTTCGAGAAAAAATATTCGTGTTTTACTAGATCAAGCTATGGCTGTAGTAAAAAAAATTGCACGAAGGGTCGATTCTGTTAACAATCCTCAACAGCACTGAACTGAGGCTGAAAGACACGAAATGGAGGTTCAGTCATCCCCATCAGTACCAACTCTAAACAGAACAAGTCAAAATCTTGCTCACGACAGAGCATTAGATCGAGATCATAACAGATCCCTGGATCGAGGAAGAGATCGAGATCGTTTCCATGGCATAGCTCCAAATCCAAATCGAAGAAGGGAGAAACAACCGGTGATCGATAACGAAGGACTGGATGTTGATGGAGAACACCCACAAGTTCAAGGAAACAGAAGGCATGCGTTCGGCATCCCATCTAGGAGAAAGGACGATGGAAAGGACATGCGGGTGGACGAACCGCGACTCTTAGCACAGAGGCAGAATTGTTGTGCAACCGGCTGAATGAGTTGGAGAAGGAGAACGCTCTCCTGAGATTGGAGCGTCAGAATCAGTCACGACCCAAGACTGGTGATCTGAACAAAAAGAGCAGTCGGTCTATATGGCAACGCCTTGGAAGTCGAATTGACCCTCAAGCTACAAATCCAAACAGAGATGTGATCGATCTTGATCAACCAGAGAGAACTCTGTTACCCACTGGAGAATTACCCAAACAAAGGCGTTTCATCTTTTGTATTTTTTAAGGTGTTTGCTTGGAATGTTCTCCATGGAACTTATATATTTATATACATATATTAAATATGTAGGTTCTATAAGAAGTCATTTATATTGGTTTTATTTTTTCATTATAAATTTTAACTAACACAGATCCATTGGATTATCTTCACCCAATCCGTTCATCAGTGCATCCATTGTATGCAAATTCGTTGGATGCGGATGCCAAATTTGAAATCCGTAGTGAATCGGATTGGATGCGGATGCAAATTTGAAATCCGTAGTGAATCGGATTGGATGCGGATGAGGTAAAAAGCGGTCCATATCGGCCCATGCTCACCTCTACCTTTAACATATCAAAGGTTTATTAATTTAATTAGGTTGTTTCTATAGTCCATACGACAAGTCTTCAAAATATATACACTCTATAAGAAACCAAAGGATAACTCGGCCCATAAGGGTCCAATTCATCATAATAGGAAAACTGGACTTAAGCCCAAGCCCATGTACACCAAACTGGTCCAAAATCCATGGTCCGGTCAATATGGTCAACAAACAGTCACTAACGGTCAATGTGGTCAACTAACAATTAACGTAAGCCAAGGTCAAAGTTCAGTCAAAGGACAAGTCAACTGTCAACAGGTTAAGGTTTGGTCAACGAACCAAAGAAGTCAAAGTCTAGATCGGACAACTGAGTCAAATCAGGTCAAGACAGGTACAACAAACTGGCCCAAAAATCCATGATCCGGTCAATTGGCGGTCAACAAACGGTCAACAGGTTAAGGTTTGGCCAACCAACCAAAGAAGTCAAAGTCTAAATCGGTCAACCTAGTCAACTCCGGTCAAGACAGGTAACTCGGTGAGTCAACAAGATTAACTGAGTCAGACAACAACAAACCAGTCAGACATCTGACTGAAACAAAGACACTCATAGTCATAGCAAAGACCAAAGTCATGGCCAAAGCTAAAATCTATTCTGCCATTGCACCATTCTAGCTAAACACAGTACTATAAGCCACGACTACCATCCATTTCCATTTCCAATAATCTTTGAACTGAAACTCCATTACAATTCTCAATTGCAGTGGCATAATCCCATCACCTGTCTACATATCGACTCCCCTGCAGTTGTTACAAACACTTTCCTGCCACAACAACCTACCCTATTACCCAACTTTAATTGTTATCCACACAACATAACTCAACAACTTCAATTTAGATTCACAGACAGTTCTGGCAAAACACCCATCACCTATAACACCCCATTCATCCAATTTGAGTTCTAAAGGCTCAATCCTTGTATCATCCAGTCATAAACCCAGTCTTCATGATTCAACACAACCAGACTACAACTTCAGCACCATTACATACCCAAACATAACCGTTTCAATTTCAACACCAAACTGTACCCACTCTCTACAATGTTGCTAGAGCAGAACAGTTACACTTCCTCCACCAAATCAACTGGCAAAAGCTGTAATTCAATTTATTCCATGTAATCACTTCTCTTGAACACCAATATCTCTGCCATCTCTTCGTTGTCTCCACCAACAGCTCCATTAGCATCAACTTCAATTCTCCACTTCACTATCTTATTAGCTTCATTCTCTGTAATTCATCAATCCTTCCTTGTGTACATTTGTAGTTCAACTACACTCTTATTCCATTAACACCACTACCACCACCAAGAATTTAAACCACTATCTTTTTTCTTTCACCTGCACAGTTCATAAATAATCTTCATCTGCAACTCATAATGACACTAATATTCTTCAGAACTGTATCTTCAAACACCAACAACTCATTACTAACTTCAACTACATCCCCTTAACACAACCACATAACATTCTAAACTTCAGTTCAGGTAACTCAATCTTCTCCACTCAACAACTTCCAACTTCAACATCCTCAGGTCAGAGAAACCTAATTCTAAACACCAACAACATGAGCCTCCTCATTCAACTTTAATTCTTCAGCACAAACACATTCAACCACCATTATAAGTACTGCAATATAAACTATCTCTATTCTTCTAAAATTCTCAAAGACAGGTCCTAATTCACAGAGATATCCTACCTGAGACTTGACTTCACCAATAACTTACCAAATCAGTTTAATCAACTCAAAACTCATCATAAATATCAAACTGCGTCCTTATAATTAAACCCCTCTTCCAAATCTTATAGATAATACATCATAGCCAAGAACCCTATTTTCTAATCCAATTTCCTGTAGAAACTAAAATTAAACTCAATACATCTAACTATACCTCAAATAAACGCAAACCCACCTAATAATCCTAGCAAACCATAACGATTTCATAAAAAGGATCATCAAAACAGAAACCCTAGATTAAATCTCTGATTTACCTTTTTTGTTGGATTCTGAACCATCAACACCACCATCATCTCTTAATCCTTGACTATCTCCTATTTACTTAATCACAACATCACTATCCTTCTCTCTTGATTCAAAAAACGGGAGCAAAACCAGAGTTCCAGAAGAGAAGAGAAGAGAAGAGAAGTAGAAGAAAGAAGAAGAGGGGAGAAGAAAATGAAATCTTCTTCGGTCGGTTTTGAGATAAAACCTTATGGTTTTACGGATATGGGCAGGCCAGGTCGGCCTAAAGCGAAAAGACCATTTTGCCCCTCATCCGTATTTGATGATTACTTCTTGGTTGGGTATCCGATGACACGGTCGAGTAGTTTATTTCGCATAAATTTTCGATATCTATTCAATGATACTAGTTTCGTATCCAAATCGTTGATAGATTAATTTCTAATAATTAAGGTTCATCTCTAATTAATCGAGTCATTGATGGCTTAGTCGTCTCTTGACTGGTCTAATAGCGTTGACGATCTTGAGAGTCCTTACATTCTCCTCACCTTATAACATTTTCTTCCTCGAAAATCAAACCATCGTTATGTTCTTCAAAACTCCTCACCTTAGAGAAACACTACACCTCGACTAAGCGTAAGTACTGCTCATACTTATAAACGAGCGAAAATTAACTCATTTCAAATGAGTTCGAAACAACATGGAATGAAGCACAAACCTATATGGCTGTCTAGAATTAAAATTTGTGGCTCTAGGTTCAAAAGACTATATTCTATTTCAACGGATAACTTGTTCTAAGTACACTAAAATACAATCTATAATAAGATTTATATTTGAATCTGTAATCTATCAATCTAAATGATCAAAATAAATATAAGTTCTTTACACTAATCTTCTATCCCAATAGATTGATAGCTTTACGTATAACTCAAGGTATTCAAAAGTTTTCTACATGACATTCGGGATCTATCAAATATGCTAATCTCATTATTATCATTTTTTCCTAATGTTGGATTGACTAGATTTTCTTAATTTCAAACTAATTATTCTCTAATCTCTATCAACTTCTAAACTATATTACAATTAGTTTAACCTATAATTTTTACTTCATAAAATTTATACACAAACATACAAAAAAATCAATCAACCAAATATATACATCTTTTTGTTATTGACAGCTTTTAGTGATTAATATTTATCTCACAACCTAACCCAATTCTAAGCTAATCTAGTTATCTATCTGGTACTAAGTATCATCTATTATTTCCCATGTAAAATCTAATAGTGAGCTCTGATACCAACTTGTGACTCCACATTCACTAAACCTGCTTAACTTATATGATTACAACCTAATTGAAGCATCAATTCCAGATCAACGATTTTAAGAATCATAATCACATAAAATGAACTAAAACCAAACCCTAACTGTTAAAACCCAAAATACACTGATATCAACAGATGAAGAACTCTCAAAGATATAAATATTTTTGTGTGTTGTTTTACAATAAATAAAGAAAACATTTATATAAAAGATACATGAACATAACTTAGTTCGTAATGCTTTAAACTACGAAAACAGATATATTCACTACACCTTTTCTCCTGATAACTGAAAATTGAAGTGGGAACGAGTGTGCACATCATCCCAAAAGGGCTCTCAATGGAAACATGTAACTCTCAAATAATCACTAACATGCTTCACAGTTCAACAAGAATATAAGTTGAAAGAAACAAGAAGAAACTAATCAATCAACCATTTATGGATCATGAAGCAAGTTTCACTCTAACCTGGCCAAACTCATTGGAGAAGACGACACGAAAGCATCCCTAATAAATTATAATAACATCGTCCACACATAGTTCCCATACAAACCATGATTCAGAATATTACCATCAAGATCAGAAATTTAGACAAACATGTATAATATGCACACGAGTGATTTCCATCAAATAAAATAGTATATATAATATCATAACGGATGAATTACCGCCATACTAGGTAATATTCAAACGGATGAGTTACCTCCCTATCATATTAATATGCAATAATATTCAAACGGATGACTTACCGCCATACTAATTAAATAGTTATAATAATATTCAAACGGATGACTTACCGCCCTACTAAGTAATATTGTCGTCGGATGAATTACCGCCTTACTTAACTTAGATAGGAGCCGTGGGGAACACATACACTCCTCGCAGGGAAATCTCACAATGCATATCACATACATATACAACATACTCCAAGATACATGAATTTATCATATCAAATATACATGAATAGTACATCAAATTAAACGCAATCATGCACACCGATAAATAGACTCATCATGATCACAGATAAAAAAAGCTTAATGATTACAAGAAGGTTACAGAGTTGAAAACAAGCCACCGATTTCCAAAGTATACCTATGGGGAAACGTTGTTATTGTTTTACTAAGTTTTGGCCTTATGATTGGAATGATTGTACGTGACTTGATAAAAATTTCTCCAGGTACCCCAGGTCCTTTAGGTCCTCCAATGTAGAAACAAATGATTTAATGGTGTTGAACATCTAACACATCATATCTATCTAATGGTAACTTATCAGTGAATGCATTAATGAAAGGGTAAAGAGTAGAAACAAAGAATTTAATTTAAGGGTAAAAACATTTCAAATGTCATATCAATCTATCATTAAATGTAGTAATTTTTTTTTGAAAAAGTTGTCATTATGAATTATTTTAGAGAACACAATTCTTATGAGTTTTTGATTTTTTATATACAAAATTAACCTTACAAAAAAAAACTTCCACCAGGGGAGAGTGAAATAGAATAAGAAGAAAAAAATTATAAGAACTATATTGAAGCTCTCTGCTCTCAGGATCCAGTTCCAAACCATCGAAAAAAGGAAACTGCTACATCGCCATGGATAGAGGAGCAAATTTAAAGAAAAAGGAAAATTGTGGACCCATTTCAACTCCACTATAGTAGAAACATGTTCCTCTATGTAACAATTACCATGTGATAAAAATTGAAAAAAATTAATACTTCTGGATTAACAGCTTAGCTGAAATTTATACTATGACGACAAAAACAAAAATAAAGGCTTTTACCCTAATACGTTCCTACATCATGATTTTCCAGACTTATAATTCTAGTATAAATGTAGATGTTCCCCGCAACACTCAAATGATCTAAATTAAATGGCATATGATGTTATGAATGCTTGAAATTCACCTCTTAATCCTTAAGAGGTGTACAAGTTCTTATTTCCCCTTTCATCTAAAAGCTACCAATTAAAGTGACATTCATTCAAACGCTCAACTTTTGAGTGTTACCGGTTAAAAAGAAAGGACCTTTGAGTACCAACATACTGCCAGCAATTGATCCTTCATCATAAATGCACTCGTTCCCTTTGATGTTTCCTCAAGATAATACTCCATTGATTTACGATTCATCACCTTTCAGTAAAGAAGATTAAGTACAATAAATTTACTTGAATACTTGCTACAAACTACACATCTATGAGCTCCACTGATTGAAGATTGAAAACTTCTGAATGGCAACAAAAACAACAAGTATAAAATGATGGAATTTTACTGGAATTTCAGATGCCCCATAAATATCATAAAACCTAAATATACGACCATTCTCAACACCATCTCCATGTAATGAATCATCACCAAAAGTTTCACCAAGAAATCATTAAAAAGTAAAGGGAGAATTTATAAAGTACCCCCGTTTTTATGGGGTCATTTCAAAAGTACCCCAGTTTTTTGAAACTTCTCAAAAGTACCCCCAAAGTACTAAAAAACGGGATGGGGTTATATTCGTTAGTCAAAACTAACTTACCCGGTCAACAAATACTGGAAAATTATCAAACGGTCCTTACGTAATACCAACAGAGATAGAGAGAGAAAAAAATATCTCTCTTTGTTTTTTCGTTCTCTTTTCGTTCAGGGAAGAGAAAAGGGGGAAGTTTTCATCTCTTCCAGTGATGTTTGAAATTGAAGACGATGAATGAAGATTGAATCCGAGAGTAAGGAGCTCTGGAAATGTCAGAGATTCAGTTAAGGTTTTGATGCGAATCTGGAATGAAATTGATATGAAGATGAGTGAATGGAGAAGCTTATTATCACAAAGATCGATTTGAGAGGTGGTTAAGCTTGGGTCGAGGTTGAATTAGCTGCTGGTGTTGTTGATTGAGAAGAAGCATAAACTAGGGTTTCTGTGATGTTTGAAATTGAAGACGATGAATGAAGATTGAATCCGAGAGTAAGGAGGTGATTGACAAATTTTACGGAGAAGAGATTGAAGCTCTGAGTTGAAGATTTGAGGTGATTGAAGTTAGAAATGAAGGGGATATGATGTGTACGGTTTAGAGCTGTTGTTGGCTGAGATGATGTTTTTGTTGTGGATTGCAAGAACAAGGTGTTAATTCTGGATGGGTTTTGCTGTACAAGAAAGATAGGTTGATGTTGTTTATCAAAGAAGAGTTTAGTTAGCTATTACCCAGGCTCAACTTGCTCATTTTTTCCAAAGCCTCAAATAGGTATGAGAGGTAGCTATTCCGGAATGCCTGCTCTTTTAGTCTTTGATTTTTATGTGCTGAGAACTGTCCTTCAGTTCTCTAACTAATGATCAATTTTATCTGGTGCAGATAAATTTGTCATATTATTCTGTAACTGATGTAGGCCTCTTAGCACTAGCTAGTATCAGCTGCTTAGAGGTTGTGACTATATTACACGTGGACGGATTGACTGCGAATGGCTTGATGGATGCCTTGGTGTCATAGTGCTCCTGCAGGATTTTAGCGGGTAAGAATAACATATTGCCATTAAATATTTTCCCAATGAAACATGTTAGACACTACTACCAAAAATATTTCTGGTTTGTGTAGCCACAATAGAAATGAATATCATGAAACAACATGATGGGAAATGAATAAGAGCTCTAAATATGTGGAACAGTCATCTAAATGGATATAAGAGTTAAACTTGAACAGTAAGTAGTAGTGCAGTTATGTTTCTTTACCAATTCTCCAGTCACATTAGTCAAACATGTTGTGCATTGTAATGGTATCCAGCACAGTTGTTCAAGGGAGGCTCCGACATAAACTACGCTAAGCCATCTCAAAGTATAGAAGAATAATGCCGGAGAAGGAAAGTTCTCCTATTACCCAATGACCAATCAACGTAGGAACAACCTCATCAATTCCAGCCTCCTATATACCAACCTAACCAGGAAGAGCAGCTACTAGATCCTAGTGATCATAAATGATGGATACAACACATAAATCGGTGCAAAGCTAGTACAAAAATTATGTATGGTCATGCAGAAGAACCACATGCTCAAGTTTACATTACTTGTCTGCATTTCCATACACTACTAAATGTAAGTTTCTAGTCAAGTTTTAGGGCAATTTCGGCATTTAATTCATATAGATCATAAAATGAATAGAGTCAAAATTATTTTATATACAGTATGTCAATGACTAGGATATATGATAAGAAAAAAAGGGAGGCATCATATATGTTATTCTTACTTTTCTTTCCCTGCAGGAGCACTATGATGTTGAGAATGGTTTAATTGTAAACAGATTCTCTGCATGCCAATATGTTTTTTATGGTCATCCATGTATACCAACGTAAGTGTATACTGGATGTGGTGTTACTTGCAGGCGTCAGTTGATGCAAGGAGTTGGAAGCAACAATTAGAAGCATCCACCTTGTAGATGTACCACATTCTAGTGGAATCACAAGAGCACTGTAGGATAGCCGACAGAGGAAAGAGAATGTCCGCTGACGTGGAAGCGATTTTGAGGCGATTTCAGATCTAAAATTTCCAAAATTCCTCTTCATGGCGGCTCCATTGATTAATCCTTCTGCGGATTTAGAGAAGGGATTGATGCAAAATCCAGTCACAAGCAAATATTCAACCTCAATTCCAATTGATTTTCCTTCTCTTCAAGAATCTTATGGTGTTAAAAGAGACATGGGAGTAAACCCTGGAGCTGCAATTGATAAGAAAATCCCACCAAAATCAAATCAAAATCATAACAATTCGGAGACATTAATGCTTCAAGGAGGTGATAAGAGTTTGGAGAAATCAGCTTCTTCATCCGCTATGCTGGATCCAAATGGAAAATGGAGAGGATTGTTTCCAAAACCTAGAGTTGTTTCTTCAATCAAACCTATGAAGTTCACTCCACCGGTTGAAATCGACGGCAAACTGCAAGTGAAAGCTCAATCAGAGAATCTAATTGCAGGTTTGAAAAAATGGGAAAACAGAGTGGTTGGTTTTTTTAAGGGTAAACGTTCATCTTTTATAGCAGTGCAACTTGCGGTTGGCAAGCAATGGAATTTCAAGAAAGAGGTATCTATCAAGCTATATAATAATTATGCATTTATTTTTGATTTCCAAGATGAGGAAGATAGAAGGCTTGTACTGGATACTGGTTCAATCCACATATCAGGTAAACTCTTCACTATGAGACCTTAGTCTCAACTTTTGGAAAATTCAATCTCCATGATCAAATCTGTTCCTTTATGGGTCATGATTTATGGGGTACCACTGCATATGTGGGATAATGAGGGACTAGGTTTGATTGCGAGCTATCTAGGAAAGCCCTTATATGATGATGATTGTACTTTAAGTCAAGAGAGATTAGCCTATGCAAGGGTTTGTGTTGAAATAAATCTAGACTTTTCATACCCTGCTAACATCCCCCTAGTGTTAGATGGTAAGTTTTCCCTTGAACTTCCGGTGGAGTATCAATGGAAACCAGCTAATTGTGATGTTTGTATGGTGTTTGGGCACACAACAAAGGATTGTTCAAAGAAAATGAAATCAAGGTGGAACCCGAAGAAGGTTAACAAGTCTCTGCAAGTTTAAAGCATGGGTGTGAATGAGAAATGTCCAAGCAATGGAAATAACAAAGACAATAATGAGAATCAACACGATAGAGTGGAACCTATTGAATCTCATTCCCAAAGGCCCAAGAATTCAGAATTGCACTTCAATGAAAATAACCCCGTTAAACCTACAGAAGAAGCTTCTAATGGGGAAAAAAAAGAAGACTACAGAGGCTCAAAATCCAGCAGAGAATCCACAGATGCATGCTTCAAAAGACTCATTTGCAGAGGCTGAAACTTCAACAAAAAAATTTAGAAAAGGGAGTGGCATTGGAGCTTTGGAGTTGATTTCTACACCTCCGGAATGGACATACGTTAGAAAAAAAAAAGAAAAATAAGGGAAAGAAAGATGATAAACTTAAACCAAAGAAAAATTCCATTTGTGACGTTAACACGTATGACTTGCTAGACACAGAGTTGGGAATGTCAAACTCTTCAGATGCTAGAGTTGAAGAAGCAAGAATAGAAAAGGACGATGACACTAAGGGTTCTAAGTCTAGTTTAATGGCTAATGATTTTTCAACTCCAATTTCTTCTACTGATATGTCTCAGAAGGAGAACCCAGAGGTTGTTCTCCCATTGAAAATGGACTTGATTCGAGTTACAATCCGAAAAAATAAGAAGAAAAATATTGTATAAAAGGATGCCAAAATAAATTCCAATTCAGTTGCTGCTATTAGTGAGGCCGAAATAGATTCCAAAATCGCTTTTAACAGGTTATTGGGTATCTCTGCCCATCCTATGGAGAGATCTATGTGTAGAAATTTATTGGAGAGTCATGTTAAATCAAGTATGGAAATGCCTTTGATCGAGGATCACGATGGTATGGGAGATTTCGACTCGGATTCTGACTATGGTGAGCAAATTGAGGCAGTCAAATGCTCGTTTCAAGATGAAAATGTGGATTTTTAAGAGTGATTGTGTGTGTTTCTTTTGCTGGCTTTTGGATGCTCTTGGTAGAGCTTGTGTTTTGACCTTCTCTTTTGAAGGTTGTTTGTATGCTCCTCAGTGGGCTTGTTTGTTCTTTTTATTTTCCTTTTCTTTTTTCTGTTTTTTGTAACTTTAGTGTCACTCTTGGTGACATCTTTGGTTTTTAATTAAATTTGCCCTTTTCGCGTCAAAAAAAAAAAAACAAGAGCACTGTAGGTAGAGTCACCAAGCCTGAGAACGTGCACTTATTATGGATGGAAGGTAATAAAGAGAACATGGTGATGGTGCTGCCGTTTTGATGTTGTTGATGGTGATGATGCAGCGATGACTGGTCGGGTCGGGTCGGGAACATTGTGATGGTACTTCCGTTTTGATGCTGTTCTTTGTCTTAGAAAACCCCCAAATCATTTCAGACTCTCACCAACATTCTCTAATAGACTGAATGGGGTATGTTGTTGCGGTGATTTGCAGTTGAATATGGTGTTGTTGCCTGTTAATTCATTATGGGTGAATGGTTGGAGCAAACTGAATATGAAGTGAACTCAAAGTACAAGGAAATCAGTCAAGATGGTGTTTACTGTTGAAGTGGATATGGACTTGAAGGAATTGTTGTGACTAAATGGGTTGGTGAGTGTGACTGCAATGAAGTTTAGATGGTTAAGCATAGATCGAACTATTGTGCTATATTGACATTGGCTGTTCTGTTCTTGTGGTCGAATGCATCTACCTTCATCCAAAAGTGAGTCATTGATTGAGCATTTTCAGCTGGTGATTGTGCTGGTACTTAAGAGTTGGTGGTGCTGAGTTATGTTGCTAATTGAATTGGTAATGAAGCTGCAGGATTGAACAGATGAAAGCTGGAGTTCATTGCTTTTTCTCAGAGGGGATTTTAAGACTTTATGGAGCTGCCACATGGGGTTTAACAACTCTAACTTTCTGTTTAGCGTTTTATCAAAAAAACTGTCAAACTTGGGGTACTTTTGAGAAGTTTCAAAAAACGGGGGTACTTTTGAAATGAACCCATAAAAACGGGGGTACTTTATAAATTCTCCCAAAAGTAAACTCATATAAAAGAAATCCAAGAAAAAATATGCTTACTTAGACTGAGTTGTCCAAAGAAGAAAGACCTTAGTTGTAAAAAATAGGAAACAAAACGGATTAGTTAAAGAGAAAACAATTGGAAAAAAAATACCTGATATGGTTATAGGTTGTACAGACTTGCAGGTGGAAATATGCTTCCATGTAGAAGAAGAAGATCGAAGATGACGAAGGCTCTGCTTTAGGGAAAATGAGCAGCAGGTGAGAGAACAAAAAAATGTGTTTTAACTTTATTAAAAGAAGCACCAAGGGTTTACAAGACACTACAGTAAAACAACAGTACCTAGCCACGTATGTGGTAAAATGTTAAGTCAACACGCCTCCTTACTTTTATCGGGGTAATGTGTAAATAAAAGGTCTCACGCACGTATCTCAACCCAACATGGTTTACTACACACTCTACCAAGTTGCTAGGTAGATTAGAAATTGCTTGGATACACTAAAAAATTAACCTTTTGAGTAACAATAACGTTAATCACGCGTTGAATCCAATAGTCTGTCTCGACACGCACAATGAGTGGGACCCCCTAATGGTACAATGTTTCTCATAGACACCATGGATTTATTACGAGTAAACACATTGGAAAATTTAGCCAACAAGACCTTGGCACCAATGGATGACGAAGGCTCTGCTTTAGGAAAAATGAGCAGCAGGTGAGAGAACAAGAAAAATGTGTTTTAACTTTATTAAAACAAGCGCCAAGGGTTGAAAAGACACTATAATAAAACAACAGTACCTAGCCACGTATGTGGTAAAATGTTAAGTCAACACGCCTCCTTACTTTTACCGAGGGATTGTGTAAATAAAAGGTCTCACGCACGCGTCTCAACTCAATATTAATATGTATTGATACTACATATTAATATGTATTGATACTACATACTACATACTATATATTAATATGTATTGATACTACATACTACATATATGTAGTAACATGTGTTATTACTACATATCAATACATATTAACATATGTATTGATACTACTAAGTATTGATACTAATATGATTTTATATATGTTATGTAATGATACTAATTAGATCTAGAAGGGTGTTTTAGGCATTTAGAAAACACATTTTATAATCTCCACAAAATTTTCGGACCAGCGAGTCAATAATCTGGTCCAAAAACATGATTTTGGACTAGCGAGTAAATTAGTTTCAAGGGTGGACTAGCCATTTACCGGGTCATGAAAAACTGGATTAACCAGTAATTCCTAGGGTATTTTTTGTCTCAAGTTCAATAATTGGTTTGAGAATCAACTCATCAAAAATAATTTTTTGATCTTTATACCTTCTGTTTTTTCTCTTTAATATAAGCATTAGGTTTCATGTGTGTACTTGTTTTCATAGTGTAAACCTCATAGCCTTGATTTCTGAAATATTTAGGCTTATAATCTTCTTTTTAATTCCTTTTTAAGGGTTTGTATGCTTAAACACATCGTTCGAGTTTCTATGTCTATATTGTTATGATTAGTGAACTGCGTTCAAATTATGATTAGTGAATTGGTGTTCAAAGGTTTACGGAGAGATGAATTGGGTTTTTGTCTTTGATTTTTTTAAGGGAAATGTAGATTATATATCAATTGAAATGTTTGTGCATGTTCAATTTGGGGATGATGGTTGAGATAACATGATCGACAAAAACATATGCTATGTTAGCCCTTCGCTGGTTCATTTGTATATATCGCTAGATTTCATATTCTTTGTTTTAAAAGAATGCTTGTTCTTTGTAAATCCCTTCAAGAGTATGTTTGTTTCATTCTCTTGATGTATACTTCACTGTTTATATAACTTATGCTGGGGTTTCTTTTTTACAGGTCTGCATAATCGGATCAAGAGGTATCAGTGGCTGGTTTGCCCACTAGAGTGACTCAATTGAACACTACAGTGACAGAACTTCGAGATAATCTAACTGCTCTAAACACCAATATAGTCGTTACAAGAGGGATACTTGTCCTCAATAAAATAAGAGCACAGAGTCAAGTAAATCGAATGACTCATGTTGAAGAAAATGCGAACATTCTAAGTGAACAATGTTGAAGGAAATGCAACAATTACATGAAACATAGTGGATAACATTGTAGGAGGTATAACAACTTTTGGTAATAGTATGAATAATGCCCGAGGACCTACAGGAACTCTCTTATGAAGGTACAAAGAAGTGAAGAAAGTTTGATTAAGGAGAGGGGTGAAGTTATTGACGGGTATGATAAGGCAATCAATAGGCTTGACCCCTTTTATTATAGTTCTTTCACGGTAATAATCATACTTTTTGCCTTCAACGTGTGGTTTTATACTCATATACCGAATGTCGGGGAGAAGATGAAGCCGACCGAATTCTGGGGAAGACCGGGATCGGTTGTATTAGTTACCATAGTCCTAATGGGTTTTATATGGTTACTTTTCAAGAAGATTGGTCACATTCGTAGACAGTTCAAAGTATCTAGAAGACGGTTTGAAGAGTTGTGCAATATCTTCACGGGACTTTCTGAAACCAGTCAACAAAGACGAGCAAAAATCGATGCAGCAGCCGAAGAAGTCAGGATACAAATTGAAAATGCATACGCAGTAGCAGCTGACTATGATGATTTGCAACCTGAAAGCTTGATTACTAGCTTTGAAGCCATAAGATTCTGTATATCCACACTTGACAACAAGCCACCGATGTCCTAAGTATACCTATGGGGAATTGTTATTATTGTTTTACTAAGTGTTGGCCTTATGATTAGATTGATTGTACGTGACTTGATAAAAATTTCTCCAGGTACCCCAGGTCCTCCAATGTAGAAACAAATGATTTAATGGTGTTGAACATCTAACACATCATATCTATCTAATGGTAACTTATCAGTGAATGCAGTAATGAAAGGGTAAAGAGTAGAAACAAAAAATTTAATTTAAGGGTAAAAACATTTCAAATGTCATATCAATCTATCATTAAATGTAGTAAAAAAAAGTTGTCATTCTAAATTATTTTAGAGAACACAATTCTTATGAGTTTTTGATTTTTTATATACAAAATTAACCTTACAAAAAAAAACTTCCACCAGGGGAGAGTGAAATAGAATAAGAAGAAAAAAATTATAAGAACTATATTGAAGCTTTCTTCCCTCGGGATCCAGTTCCAAACCATCGGAAAAAAGGAAACTGCTACATCGCCATGGATAGAGGAGCAAATTTACAGAAACATGAAAATTGTGGACCCATTTCAACTCCATTAAAACAGAAAGATGTTCCTCTATGTAACAATTACCATATGCAAAAAATTAAAAAAATTAACTAAGTTTTTTACGGATTATAGAGCTTAGATGATTTTTATACTATGACGACAAAAAGAAAAATGAAAGCTTATACCCTATTACATTCCTACATCATGATTTTTCAGACTTACAACTCTAGTATAAATGTATATGTTTCCCGTAATTCTCAAATGATCTAAATTAAATGGCATATGATGTTATGATTGATTAAAAATCACCTCTTAATCCTTAAGAGGCATACGAGTTCTTATTTCCCCTTCCATCTGAAAGATACCAATTAAAGTAACATTCATTCAAACACTCAACTTTGGAGTGTTATCGGTTAAAAAGACAGGACCTTTGAGTACCAACATACTTGTTCCCTTTGATGTTGCCTCAAGATAATACTCCATTGCTTTAAGATTCATCATCTGTCAGTAAAGAAGATTAAGTACAATAAATTTACTTGAATACTTGCTACAAACTACACATCTATGAGCTCCACTGATTGAAAATTGGAAACTGCTGAATGGCAACAAGAACAGCAAGTATAAAATGATGGAATTTTACTGGAATTTCATATGACCCCATAAATACCATAAATCCTAATTATATGACCATTCTCAACACCATCTCCATGTAATGAATCATCACCAAAAGTTTCAACAAGAAATCATCAAAAAGTAAACTCACATAAAAGAAATCCCCAAAAAATGATACTTACTTGGACTGAGCTGTCCAAAAAAGAAAGACCGTAGCTATAAAAAACAAGAAACAAACGGATACGTTAAAGAGAAAACAAGTGGAAAAAAATCTCTGATATGGTGATAGGTTGTACAGACTTGCAGGTGGAAATATGCTTCCATGAAGAAGAAGAAGATCAAAGATGACAAAGACTCTGCTTTAGGGAAAATGACCAGCACGTAAAAGAACAAGAAAAATGTGTTTTAACTTTATCAAAAGAAGCGCCAAGGGTTGACAAGACACTATAGTAAAACAACAGTACGTAGCCAAGTATGTGGTAAAATGTTAAGTCAACACGCCTCCTTACTTTTACCGGGGTAATGTGTAATAAATAAAAGGTCTCACGCACACGTCTCAACTCAAAAAGGTTTACTACACGCTCTACCAAGTTGCTAGGTAGATTAGAAATTGCTTGATACACCCAAAAATTAACCTTTTAAGTAACAATCGTGTTAATCGCGCGTTGAATCCAATAATCTGTTTCGACACGCACAATGAGTGGAATCCTCTAATGGTACAAGGTTTCTCATAGACACCATGGATTAATTACGAGTAAACACATTGGAAAATTTAGCCGACAAGACCTTGGGACCAACGGATGCCAATATTCTGTCCAGAAATTTGTCGAATTTCCATTGCATATTCCCGTATAAACAAAAGGTCGTGCATCATCTCAATGTTTGAGGATGTTCTTCCAACACCATGAACACTTCTTGGGTATATATATTCATCGTCCAAAATTCTTCTTTTTCCTTGAACCAAATAACTCATAATCTCTCTAGGTTTCGTGAACAATTCACCAAGTCTTCGATATATATTTCAATAAAATCCACCAAAACCTAACCTCAGACTTCATGACTTTGAAAAAGTTTCTGATGGGAAGAAAGTTTGTGAGCATTACCCTCCCACAGTCATAAAAAAAAAGAAATTTTCGTAAACTTGGTTGGTGGCATGCTGACCATTTTTTATTACCAATGCCATTATTAACCTAGTAATAGATGATGATTAAAAAAAAACTACCACCCGCAGGTCAAGTGGATGTTTCATAATTGAAATATTTTGGAGCTCTTATACCATGTTGGAAATTTATATTTTTAAGAAGAACTTTGAACACTCGAATGATAATTGCAGAGGTATACGAGTACAGTGGCCTTGCCTGTATAGAACTCCCGAAACTCTAGGTAGTGAAGGTGGTGAATCAAGACTTAAGTTTATAAAATTTCTCTTCTATTGAAATAATTGATTCTTGCTTGCTTGAGTACAAATGAGATACTTTCCTATTTATAGGCTTCATGTAACCGACACTACTTCAGTCTAGTTATTTCTAGAGTTTTCTAAATGTAAATTAATTTGGCCGACTTTAATAACTTACACTTACTCTCTAGAAGACTCTAGGCTCTATCCACTAACAATCGTTTTACATCAATGATTTTGACTGACCTTTCTCTAGAATAATCTAGGACATGTTGACTTAGCCAGGCCTTGACCGACTTTGGAAACTCTAGTATATTATAGAGTATTATCTTATTCATTCTTATATTACTCGTCTAGATCATTCTATACATTACAAATTACATGTTCTAACACCCCCTCTTAATTTTTAATTTTTTCTTATTTTGATCTCACCCAATTTCGGCACTTGCCCTTAGCTTCTCTTGCTCGTACTGCCTTCATTTCTGACTTGTCATCACGCTGATATCGTTCCCTTATTTCGTCGTACCTGTCCCCATAGCTGTAACATTTATTACATTTATTTTTTTGTTTACCTAACTAGAAGGTAAGCTTGATCGTTTTAGATTCAAAAGCTCCATTTAAGCCGGTTTTCTCATCTCCTTCACGGTTTAGACCGAACTTGACCGTCCTGAATTCAGAAGCTTTAAATTCTGTTGATATTCCTTGCCTTTCATGAAACTTGACCATCGTAGGTTCAGAGGTTCCTCCCACTCAAATTTGTGAGTAGAATATTTTTACAGGTGTTCATGGGTAAAAATCATTTCTGCCGATTTCGGTAAATTCGGAAGGTGAGTGAGAAACTGGTTTAAACCCTAAAAAAAATGCTCCACGTTGAGAACTTTCTAGGTTCGAGAGATCAATCTGTACATGTCCAGCCTAAACCAAGAAATGGCCTAAACAAAGTGGAGGAGAAGGGTTGATTTGGGGAACATAACGAAGAAAGGTGATAAGACCAGAGAGTTCTGGTTGGGTAGGGTCTCGACTTGTATCAGAAAACGTAGAGGCTTAAGAAGCTTGCAATAGATGGAAGTCTTTTGGATGAGCTTGCCAAAGTTGCTTTCTGATAGTGTTGTATTTTTCTCCTGACCAAGACTTATTGTCTGGCAGAAATAGGTGAGACCTATTTATACAAGTGAGATTGAACGTACCCTGGCCTCATTAAGGAATAAAGTAAAGTCGCGGATTAAATAGAGGAGGTGGTAACCGCAGGTGTTTATGGTGAAAACGTTTTTCACTATTACTGCCTTATTTAATTGACCGCTTTTATTCCTTTTCACACCGTTCTTATTGCGAGCGTAGTGTACGCTGCATGATATGACCGCCAGCCAAAACCCTAAGAAATCATCCCCCAATTTGTGTTGATGTCTCGAGCGTTGGTTGCACCTTGAGTGCAATTGGCCATGCCAAAGCTTCTAGTGGCGTGTGTGGCATCTGCCGAATGCCTTGGTGGTAGGTTTCACGTTAAGTGCAAGTGGCCATGCCAAAGCTTCTAGTGGCGCGTGTGGCACGGGCCAATGGCATGTGCGGAATTCCTTGGTCGCGGGTTGCACTTTGAGTGCAAGTGGAAATGCCAAAGCTGCTAGGGGAGTGTGTGGCATGTGCCAATGGCATGTGAGGAATGCCTTGGTCGCAGGTTTCCCTTTGAGTGCAAATGGCAATGATAAAGCTTCTAGGGGAGCGTGTGGCATGTGCGAAATTCCTTGGTCGCGGGTTGCACTTTGAGTCCAAGTGGCAATGACGAAGCTGTTAGGGGAGCATGTGGCATGTGCGAAATTCCTTGATTGTAGGTTGCACTTTGAGTGCAAGTGGCAATGCCAAAGCTGCTAGGGGAGTGTGTGGCATGTGCGAAATGCCTTGGTCGCGGGTTGCACTCTGAGTGCAAGTGGCAATACCGAAGCTGCTAAGGGAGCGTGTGGCATGTGACAATGATATACCGGCTTGGTAAGGAAATCTTCCAGTGGTGCGTGTTGGCATGTGACAATGGCACGCACGGCCATATAGGCCTAGGTTGCATGGTTTTCAAGCCTAAGGAGCTACTTTGGCATGTGCCAATGGCATAACGGCTTCGAAAGTGGCTAGCGATGCGTGTTGGCATGTGCCAATGGCACGCACGGCCATATAGGCCTAGGTCGCACGGTTTGCAAGCCTAAGGAGCTACTTTGGCATGTGCCAATGGCATAACGGCTTGGAAAGTGGCTAGAATAGCTAGGGCCAAGGGAAAGTATTTTTGGCATGGCACGGCTAGCTTGGGCTAGGTGTGTCTGGC
The DNA here is from genome assembly GCA_023529315.1 of Papaver bracteatum. Taxonomy (NCBI): domain Eukaryota; kingdom Viridiplantae; phylum Streptophyta; class Magnoliopsida; order Ranunculales; family Papaveraceae; genus Papaver; species Papaver bracteatum. The sequence continues at coordinate 168,911 of JAJJWX010004617.1, forward strand.
ATGATTTTCAATTGACACAGAGGTGTGGCTGGCATGGTTGGCATGCCTTGGAGCGTTTAGAGTGGCTGGCATGATTTGCCATTGGCAAAAAAGTGCGGCTAGCATGTTTGGCATGCTTTGGTGCGGTTGGTGTGACTAGCATAGCTAGGTCTAAGGCATAGTGCGTTAGGCATGGCGCGGCTAACTTGGGGTAGGTGTGGCTGGCATGATTTTCCATTGGCACGAAGGTGCGGCTAGCATGGCATGCTTTGGCGCGTTTGGTGTGGCTGGCAAGATTTTACATTGGCACAGAGGTGCGGCTAGCATGGTTGGCATGCTTTGGCGCAGTTGGTGTGACTAGCATAGATAGGGCCAATGCAGAGTGCATTTGGCATGACGCGTCTATTTTGGGCTAGGTGTGGATGGCATGATTTCCATTGGCACGGAGGTGCGGATAGCATGGCATGCTTTGGAACGTATGGTGTGGCTGGCATGATTTTCCATTGGCACAGAGGTGCGGCTAGAATGGTTGGCATGCTTTGGCACGTATGGTGTGACTATCATAGCTAGGGCCAATGCAGAGTGTGTTTGGCATGACGCGGATAGCTTGGGCTAGGTGTGGTTGGCATGCTTTGGCACGTATGCTGTGACCGCCAAACCAAAACCCCAAGAAATGATCCCCCAATTTGTGTTGATGTCTCTAGCGTTGGTTGCACCTTGAGTGCAAGTGGCCATGCCAAAGATGCTAGTGTCATGTGTGGCATGTGCGGAATTCCTTGGTGGTTGGATGCACGTTGAGTGCAAGTGGAGATGCCAAAACTGTTAGTGGCGCATGTGGCATGTGCCAATAGCATGCTCGGAATGCCTTGGTCGCGGGTTGCACTTTGAGTGCAAGTGGCAATGACAAAGCTTCTAGGGGAGCATGTGGCATGTGCCAATTGCATGTGCGGAATGCCATGGTCGCGGGTTGTACTTTGATTGCAAGTGGCAATTCCAAAGCTGCTAGGGGAGCGTCTGGCATGTGCGAAATGCCTTGGTCGCGGGTTTCACTTTGAGTGCAAGTGGCAATGCTAAAGCATCTTGGGGAGCGTGTTGCATGTGCCAATGGGATGTGCGATATGCCTTGGTCGCGGGTTGCATTTTGAGTGCAAGTGGCAATGTCAAAGATGCTAGGGGAGCATGTGGCATGTTCTAATTTCATGTGCGGAAATCCATGGTCGCGGGTTGTACTTTAAGTGCAAGTGGCAATGCCAAAGATGCTAGGGGAGCGTGTGGCATTTGCGAAATTCCTTGGTCGCGGGTTGCACTTTGAGTGCAAGTGGCAATGCCAAAGCTTCTAGGGGAGCATGTGGCATGTGACAATGGCATGTGCGAAATTCCTTGGTCGCGGGTTGTAATTTGATTGCAAGTGGCAATGCCAAAGCTGCTAGGGGATCGTGTGGCATGTGCGAAATGCCTTGGTCGCGGGTTGCACTTTGAGTGCAAGTGGCAATGCCAAAGCTGCTAGGGGAGCGTGTGGCATGTGCGAAATGCCTTGGTCGCGGGTTGCACTTTGAGTGCAAGTGGAAATGACAAAGCTGCTAAGGGAGCGTGTGGCTTGTGCCAATGGCATAGCGTCTTGGTAAGGAAAGCTGCTAGTGGTGCGTGTTGGCATGTGCCAATGGCATGCACGGCCACTTGGGCCTAGGTTGCACGGTTTGCAAGCCTAGGGCGCGGGCGCTACTTTGGCATGTGCCAATGGCATAGCGGCTTGGAAAGTGTCTAGCGGTGCGTGTTGGCATGTGCCAATGGCGTGCACGGCCATATTGGCCTAGGTTGCATGGTTTGCAAGCCTAAGGCGCGTGCGCTACTTTGGCATGTGCCAATGTCATAGCGGCTTGGAAAGTGTCTAGCGATGCGTGTTCGCATGTGCCAATGGCACGAAAGGCCATATTGGCCTAGGTTGCACGGTTTGCAAGCCTAGGGCGCGTGCGCTACTTTGGCATGTGCTAATGGCATAGTGGCTAGCATAGATAGGGCCAAGGCAAAGTGTGTTTGGCATGGCGCGGCTAGCTTGGGCTAGGTGTGGCTGGCATGATTTGCCATTGTCAAAGAGGTGCTGCTGGCATGGTTGGCATGCCTTGGCGCGTTTGGTGTGGCTGTCATGATTTGACATTGGCACGGAGGTGCGGCTAGCATGGCATGCTTTGGCGCGTTTGGTTTGGCTGGCATGATTTTCCATTGGCACAGAGGTGCAGATAGCATGGTTGGCATGCTTTGGCGCGTATGGTGTGACTAGCATAGCTAAGGTCAAAGAAGAGTGCGTTTGGCATGGCGCGGCTAGCTTGGGCTAGGTGTGGCTTGGCATGATTTGCCATTGGCAGGGAGGGGAATTAGGGTTTTGCTCGTTGTAACCCTAATTTGAAAAAATACCCCCTATTAATTACTGACTACATGCATTAAATGTTCTAATAAATGTGTCACCGGTGACATTAGGTTATTCGGGAATTTACGATTTTACCCTTTGTCTAAAAACCACCATCAACATTAATTCCCCTTCTTAGATCGGAACAGGAGCTTTGAGGAGGCTTATCTGACCTTTTTATAGATAGGATTTGGAATCCTTGCCTCTGGCAGTTTTGCACAAATCAGGAGGCTAGCATGATTGGGAAGTCAACATCATTGAGAGAAAGGAAGCTGGGCGGCATTGAGAAGTTGACACGAGTTGGGAAACTGAGCGTGCCAGCTGGTGGGACCGGCACAAGGTGGGGAAGCTGATCGTGCTAGCTGGAGAGACTTGGGAAACTTGGAAATTTGGATTGAGCTTGGTAGTTGGCGCAAGTTGCATGCTAGCTTGGTGGGGCCGGCTGGGAAGTTGGTGCAAGTTGGGAGACTGACCAGGATCCGGAAGCTTGCACGTATTTTGAAGATGGCGCCGGTTGGGAAGATGAAGCTGGTTGGGAAGCTGGCGCGGATTGGGAAGATCTTGCAAGGGAGACGCTTGCGGTTTAGGGTTTGACACGCCGAAACCCTAATTGGCGCCTTTCACTAAAGTTGCTGTAGAATCCTCGTTTGGAGTCGGATTTTCGATGTCCGCATATGTATCTTCAAACCTAGGAAATTTCCAAGCTTTATCAAAGAAGATTTTTGAATTTTGAGCATGGTTAGGGGATCAAAAAAGCGAAACTGTAAACTTCCAGGAGGTTTTCAGAACTTTTCCAGGTTGCGTGTTGTCTGATGTTCTGGTCACCTCTCCTTGATTGTTCATCCTATTTCCATGAAATTTTGACATATTGTAGGTAACTTCCATGCGAAGAGAATGGTACATAAACCAACACTAGATTCCACACCAATTTCTCCCAGTTCGTAATTGAACACATGGGAGTGTAAATTTCCCTCAGCTGAGTTTGTTTGGGAAATGTGTTTCATGACTTCGGTACTTCTTGCACATGTTGTAGAAGCATAATAAGGAACTTGGATGATGTTAGTTCACTTACTTTCTTAATTTTATGATCGTACTGATTTTCCACGCTTAATCCATCCTAATCCCATGTAATATTCATATTAGGTGCTTGACAACGAAGTTGGGAATCATGGGTCCACTAGTACGAGCAACCCTGGAGTTGTTGATGATGAACCACTTGCGCCTACCGTTTATGAAGTATTGATTTCCAATGCAGTGGAAGTGGTGGAAATCCCAATTGAGCCTCAGATGCTGGAACCCGAATCGAGAATAGTAGAAACTGCTTCGTCTAAGGTTGCCCCCATGCGCAACCTACTCTCATTACGTCTCCTTGAATTCCCCGTCCACATGATTCGACATGATCCTATCGTACTCTTCTGGATGTGACTGTGGGATGCTCATAAATTACTTAATGAAATATTCTGATAGTGCAGACTTGGGACCTCCATGGCCTCATGAAGTGTTGAAGGCGTCCTTTAGACAGAGAGGTGATGATATTCTTGCGCCGCAACCTTGAAGAATAAATTACCTTGTTGTTAGTACATCTTTTGGTTGACTGTGTCTTATGATATTTTATAGTGGAGGGATCCCGTGTATATCCTCAGTTCTCAAGTATGGTTTACATGTTTCCATCTTTGTAGTAGTTTCTGCTGTGGTGAAGTTCTAGTTGGTATCAATGAATAAGCGGCAACAGTTCTTGGTAGGAGATGTAATCAGAAGATACTATGTTGTTGTGGTAACAAAGTAGGTTGGATGGAATTATATGGACTTTCGTGGAAGTAAAAGGATTGGCTGGCTGTGACTATGATCCTTGACATGGGAGCATGGTGATACGGCTCTTTGCAGGAAGAAGCAGCGTTGAAGTAGCTTCGTCCCTTGGAGAGGATGTTGAAACTTAGGAAGATAAACGCTAAAGTTTCGTATTCGGATCCTGAAGCAGCTTATGGAGAGAAAGCTGAAGCGGAGCCTCAGCGTTAATTAGTGTGTTGTCAAACCGAACACCCTTCAAGCGAACAATGATTAGGAATCCCGGGTTCCTTTATCAACCGTGATTTGGTTTGGGAGCGGCGTCTCTGGTTGGAAACAGATGTTTCCTTAATGCAGTGCGGTTGAGGGCTGCAGATATGTCTCGACCTTGTGCCTTCGGGAAACATATAATCTCACGCAAATGTTTCATCATGGACTGCACAATTTTGTGGGCGAAGTCCCCAGAAATCATGCGTCTCTCGACAGGAAGAGAGTCTTCGTGAACCCAGGGGGTTTGATGCTTTTCTTCGATTTTGGAGAAGTAGTTCCTGATCTTTACATGTGATAAAATTGGATTGATGCTTCCCTACGGGGCGTTCAAGTGCAACGGTAGAAGGATGCAGGCTGCCAGCGCTGGGAAGATGCAAACTGGAAGTGCAAGTGTGACGCAAGCTGTCAGTGCTGGAAAAGATGCAAGATGAAAGCGCTGGAAAGGATGCAGGCTATCTGCGCTAGAAATACGTAAGTTGTCGGTGCTATCGATTGAGCAGAGAAGCTAGCACTGGATAGACACTATTTGTTGGTGCAGATTAGGGTATGGTGTTGTGGCCGGTCATGTGCATGCTGCATGTGTGCCTGACATGTGCGTCTGGCAAGCGCTTCTGGTGTTGTCTTGGACGCGGAATATTGGAGATGGAACTTTGACTATCAAGCTGTGATGATAGCGCGGGAGGCTTCTTTCTGTGGGACGGCGTGCATGGTGGATCATGAAATGCTGGTGTTAGTGGTAGCATGGTAGAAACAAATTGGGAAAGCATATTCTGGCTATGCACTCCAGCGTTCCTCCTTCAGTTTGTTCTCCTTTTTTTTTATTGGGGTAAACCTTAGCCATAGGTATGCCTTCCATAAATCTGTAGGAATAGAGTTCCCCTCTTCAAACATTACTGTAGTAGCGTCATCTACCTCATGTATAGTAACTGGTAACCGTTATGATGCAAAGTCGGTACACATGGTGATGCAACAAAGAGTTGGAGCTAAAACAGGCGGTCCTCAAAATGACGAATGACGTTTTCTTCGAGAAAAGTAAACCACTGTTGAATGGCTTCCTTTGCACTTCTGTGTTCAGAAATTCTTCTGTGTTTTTTTTTTGAACGGCAAATGAAACACCAGGCTTATGGTTTTGATTTTCTGGATTTCTGGGTTGATAGAAAAGTCTTTTTTTTTTAGACTTCTGGGTTGATAGGCAAGTGTTACCTATGAGGGTTTTGGGTTATTATTCAGGATGAACGTTTTAGGATGATATCATTTTTGGTTATGATTGTAAGTGATACGAATATCTCAAGGAAGATGTGGAACCGCAAACATTGCGTGTTGGTATTTTTGAGGATATGGGATTATTTTTGGAATAAATGGTTTTAATAGTGTGGCTCTAAATATGAATTGTGAGGAAAATATTTCTTTCAAGAAAGTGTGTGCCGATAGTTGGCATAGAATGAAATAGTATGATGGTTTTTTCGAGAACCCTAAAGAATATATCGCATATCTCGTCTGATCTAGACTTACTCAGTTTTCTGGGCCTTTTGTCTGAAAACAAGATCCTCCCCTCGCAAAACCGGTTTTATATAAAATATTGTCGCAATTTTGGAAAGTCCACAGTTATTTTTGGAGCTTCCTGGTGACTGAGTCGTCTGCTTCTGGTTCCTGTGAAGTCCCTAGTCGTGTCTTGCGGTTTGCGACTGGTAACCAGGTTGTCTGGTAGTCGGGTTGTAGATCCCTAAACCGATTGAATGCTTCTGCCATCCTGATGCTCGTATCGAGGCATGAGATCGATTTCTGGAAGCAAATATTGCAACCGATAGATCAATCCTCCCGCTGTGGTCGCCAATTGTTTATGGGTAAAATAGTTTCTGCCGATTTCGGTAAATTCGGTAGGTGAGTGAGAAACTAGTTTAAATCCTAGACAAATATTATGCACATTGAGCACTTTTTAGGTTCGAGAGATCAATCTGTACAAGTTCGGCCTAAACCAAGAAATGGCCGTTCTAGACTTGCTTCGGTCACAAAGTGGAGGAGAAGGGTTAATTTGAGGAGGATAGCGAAGAAGGGTGATGAGACCAGAGAGTTATGGTTGGGTAGTGTCTCGACTTGTATCAGAAAAAGTAGAGGCTTAAGAATCTTGCAAGAGATAGAATCCTTTTGGATGAGCTTGCCAAAGTTGCTTTCTGATAGTGTTGTATTTTTTTCCTGACCAAGACTTGTTGTCTAGCCGAAATAGGTGAGACCTATTTATAAAAGTGAGATTGAATGTACCCAGGCCTCATTAAGGAATAGAGTAAAGTCGCGGATTAAATAGAGGAGGTGGTAACCGAAGGTGTTTATGGTGAAAACGTTTTTCACTATTACTTCCTTATTTAATTGACCGCTTTAATTCTTTTTCACGCCGTTCTTATTGCGAGCGTAGTGTACGCTGCATGCTGTGACCGCCAAACCAAAACCCCAAGAAAGCATCCCCCAATTTGTGTTGATGTCTCTAGCGTTGGTTGCACCTTGAGTGCAAGTGGCCATGCCAAAGATGCTAGTGGAATGTGTGGCATGTACGGAATTCCTTGGTGGTAGGTTGCACGTTAAGTACAAGTGGCCATACCGAAACTGCTAGTGGCAATTCCAAAGCTTTGAGTGCAAGTGGCAATTCCAAAGCTGAGACAAGGGAATAGGATTGTGCTTTATAATATGCTTTCACATGATTTCTGAGATAGTAGGGTCTATAGATAAAGGTATTCGAACAGTTGTTCATGCTCCTAGAATTGCTTCCTTTCATTTGTGATAATTAGGCAGAAATGGAGGTTTATTTGAAGTGTATTGACCTGGTTCGAGAGACGACTGTGGTATTTCTGAATGCGATTAAAAATCATCAGATTCTTAGGTCATAAAATATTGAGGATCCGAGAAATATCTAGCTATCTGTTTGTCAATTTTTTTTTTGATCGGTAATCTGTTTGTCAATTTTACATATGTAATTAACACACACTACTTAAACTTTGTATGGTAGTAAAATGGAAGTTAATTTTTCTTAAAGGATATATCACCTATCCCAGAGGGGTTGGCAACAAAAGGAATTTGATATCCTTTGTTTCTTTTGTCTCCACCATGATGGGCTGCTGCAAATGGAATGGCAATAGAGGCGACCACTTATCCCCAAATCGCAAGAAACAAATATTTGCATGTAAACTTGAGGTTGTGTATATGAACCCATTTTCATGGGCATCACTTTCTCCTACCATGGGATGGATTATTATGATGTCAGTTAACTTCATAACCTTGTACTTTCCATACATCTGCAGCTCCAATCAAGACGAAAAGCGGAGTTGAACTATTTGCTGAGCTACACATTCTTTAAGAATTATCTGTTGTGCCACTTTCCGTCAGAACTTTCTGCTGAACTAGACCGACCCCCATCCAAAAATCTCCTGGTAATTTCTCACATTAACCGCTGAGCAAGTCTTTCTTTGATTAATCATACATGCCTCCTCCGAATCATGAATCTCGGTAAATCATATAAGCGCGGGAAAGGTTACACTTGAGGTGGGCATAAAATTTCCAATTTGCTCTGAGGATCCGGCCCGGGTACCTCCAAAATCTGCGTCTGGGATAGAAATGAAAAACAAAATGCAGAAGAATACTTATACCTTGGTACAAAAACAGCAGGAAAAAAAAACAAGGAATTTCCAAAAGCATGACATCTTAAATATGCATCCAAGGTATCAACAGAATATATGCCTAGAAGGGAATGAAGTCTGCCCTCTGAGAAGATAGGATCAAGAAAGACTTTGTGAATATAGGATCAAGATATATTTTGTTTCATCGATGGAAATGAAGTTTTTGAGATTGGCATTTGGAGTGCAATCAGTGATAGAGATGATCAACTAGCAGTCAACCTAGCTTAGACTAGCACAGACTGTCATTTTGGTTAGTTTTGGGATCACATTACCGTTAACATGTTTGATTCCTATTGTGTCTGTCGATTTCCCTTTTGGTAGTAAAGTTTTTGTCAAACACTTGAAACTTTGGTTTGGACCATGAGGGAACTAGCAGTCTGGTCAGCGCGCCATTTCCCATATGTTGTTAACAGTTTGAGGTATGTTTACCTCTTTTCTTATAAAAAAATAAATAGACGGGAATGAAAAACAATGGCAGATGTTAGCGTCTCATGTTGCTCAGGCATTGTATTCCCCAGTAGGCTAGTCGTGTTTGATTGGGTTACATTACGAACTCAAGTAATTAAAGTATTATGCATAAATTGTTACATTGTTCTTTATTTCTCGTCTCTCATCACCATATTTCCTTTTAACAGCTTCAATTTTAGGCTCTTGAATTACATCAGCTTGTTTTCTCTGGACCTGAGAATAAGAAAGGTTTTGATATAGATTGGTCCCTGGTATCTTTCTCACCCTAAGCCTCGGTTCAACAACTTCAATCAGAGGTCACTATTACCAGATAAACGATCATACAAGTAACGTTTCACCCCGGCCCCTCTGCCATGATTTTACTAGAGAAGATTTATGAATAATCAACTAGAAGAAATAAATAACAATGTTAAGTATTTGTAGTGTTTACAGAACACAATATTTGGATACTCATTTTCACCTTCTAAACTGAAGCTGCTATATGTTCTGGTTTACTAATTTACGACTGGTAAATTTAAACCGGCAAGTGCTAAGTAACACCCGAGTTTAACCGGCATACCAGCCAGAGGTACATAGTTCAGTCACAAAACTCACGCGGGTCCCCGTTGATTTGTAGGCCCTTCCTGCTTTCCTTACTCGTTGCCTCGGATTCTAGCTAGGGTTTCAGATTTCTTCTTTGATATCAAGAAATCACCGGAAAGAAAGAAATAATAGAATGGCGTTGAGAGCGATGTTGAATAAGAAGATATCTTCTTCTTTAAATACATCATCATTAGGTTTCATTGAGGAAACACGAATGACTCGTCGTAACTTGTGTCTAGTCCGCAAAACTAGCTACTAGACACTTCGACAGTAAGGAGGAGGAGGAGGAGGATTTCAATATCATGAATATGAATAGATACTTGGAAACGAGGGTACCTCGTGATGATGCTTATGAAGAATTTGCTTTTCAAAATCTGAGTAGAGCAATGGTGGAAATAGATGACTATCATAACATTTTATTACGGCTTGCGATGGATAAACATGGAAAAGAAATTAGGTCTAAGATGGAAGAAACAAAAAAAATTGAGGACCAAATACTTGAGGAAGAGGTTGAAGCAATGCGGTACAGCTATATATAGGTTAGTGAGGATCTGGAGGTTTAATATTAGCATAAATGGTAGCGTGCATATTTACACCTCAGCCATCAACACTTTTGAAGAAATTAATTAACAATAAGAGTTTGCTAATTAGTTGTTCTTGTTCTCAAAACAAACCGGCTAACTAGTATTTAAATTAGTTCCTTGTCTTTATTGAATGTTCCATGTGATTCTTTTGTTTCGCGGGCATGTCTGATTATTAGTTTTTCGATCACTTCTTGTTTTTCTTCTTCAATCCTGTTAATGGTGATGATAACAAGTATTACAAATCTTCATGTTGGAGTTGTGTGGCTCAAATACACACATGTGAGTCACACATGGGGTTGCTAAGGATAGTCCCACATGGAGGAGAACAAGTTACAGATGGTGATATATAAGCAAGGCATTCTCCATACATAGTACCGAGGCCTTTTGGATGAAAACCCCACACCTAACCTCAAGGTGGTCAAATGGGGACAGTATCGGTGCTATGTGGCCGTGCCCGGCGAGGGTACGGCGGTCCGTGGAGGTCCTACAAAATGGTATCAGAGCAAGGTGGAGCTGCCGGGAGTCGGGCTGAAGAGTGGTTATGGAATGCCGCTAGTCAGAAGGTCGCAGGTGGAGCCGGGAAGCTCAAAGTATGAGTAGTGTTCCAAGAGCATCTGGTGGCAGTAATCATTGTCCGATTGGAAGCATACGGACGGAGGTGGCGAGGTGGTGTGTATCCTCGCCAAGGTGGAGATTGTTGGAGTTGTGTGGCTCAAATACACACATGTGAGTCACACATGGGGTTGCTAAGGATAGTCCCACATGGAGGAGAACAAGTTACAGATGGTGATATATAAGCAAGGCATTCTCCATACATAGTACCGAGGCCTTTTGGATGAAAACCCTACACCTAACCTCAAGGTGGTCAAGTGGGGACAGTATCGGTGCTATGTGGCCGTGCCCGGCGAGGGTGCGGCGGTCCGTGGAGGTCCTACACTTCAAAATATTTGGAAGTTAATTCTGATGGTAATGGAGATTAAACTATTAGGTTCAACAAAATGATGGAAAACTTTCTTGACGCAAAATCAAGGAGCACAAGTGCATTTCATAAGAAGGACTACTGGCCGACTAAACCTTATAAAACTTAGTGAGTAAATGAATTTTATTGTAAGGTGAAATAGGAAGACGCACACCTTCCATGTACAATGTATTGCTGCATTCATATAATCATCTATCAAATCATCATTGAGGAATGAACGGTATAGCTAATTGGAAAAATGGTAGACCCATTACTATGTTTGAGTAACTATTCATTCATCATGAATAATAGCTTTCTTGTTTTTAATTAATGGAGTCATTGTGGATATTTACTAACGCACTTCCGCACTACGTACTGTTTCATCGAATTAACTACCCATGGGATTGTTATTATATGGTTCACCAATCCCATGTGCTTCCTAGAATCAGCTTCGGAGTAATTTATTACTGATTTGTGGCTAGAGTTTAGGTTCCTTGACCTTGAGATAATTGAACTGCTACATGTTGATTTGATGACCAATAACCATCAACACAGTAGAGATAAAATTCAGAGTTGATTTCGCTCGTATGTTACCAAAACATGGCTTAGAATTAAGCTCGTCTGTTACCAAAACATGGTAGTACTATAACCATATCTAAAACTCTCTGGTGCTAGTCTGAGTCAAAAACCTAGTTCTGATTATAGATTCACTAATTTCTTTATCGTCTAAAACTAATTTTGTATCGTGGTAGGTTAAATTAGTTTTTTTTTACTCAAATTTGGATGGGTAGCTATCTCCTTTTAAAGTATGTGCACGGGCCTTGGGAGTTATACGTGACCTTTCGAAGCGATATCCCATCAAAAGAGATTACGGCTCATTCGGAAAGTATGATATGTTTTAAAACACATAAAAGATAAATGATCTATAACAAACTCCAAATCTCATTTATCTCAAAGTTTTCACAAAGAAGATAATAATATGAAAATGAAAATTACATTAATATACTATCTAATCAGCAGATGCATTGCTGGGTGTTGTTGTTGGTGATGCTCTCAACTGAACGTAAAACCTTCATCAAACAATCTTGTTGCGATCTTCTTGTTGCCTAATATTAAATCAAATTACCTCTTTGCGTGAAAACTAACTAATAATAATTGAACATCTTTTCAAGCGGATACTCGCCACCGCCGTAGTAGCCACCGTATTGATACATTTTCCATAAACAATTATCAAGACAATGTTGTTTCAAGTCTCTGTTTGCATTGTAAGCTGTAAACTTTACCATGTGAGGACCATGCCCAGGTTCATCCCAATTTTATTCACACACAAATTTAGTCGTCCTCTTCCAATTAATATTAAATCTCCATATGAAAATTTCTCTGTAGTGTAGTGTATGCTCACCCAGATCATCTTCACTTGACCAACAATGGATGGTTAATGATATCTTTGGATCTATAACATTTTCCACAGTGACAGTTATTTTCCCGTCAACTGATTGTGCACCTAATAAGGATAAAGTAAGAATAGTGAAGAAGAAGAAGAAGATGGCAGAAACTAAAAATGAGGATTTTGACATTATGATTTGGATTGGAAGTAACTTTGAAAACTAATCAGTAGTGAGAGTGCAAATAAAAGTAAGATAAATCTATTCTTATATAAATAGAATTGTAGGTGATACATGTTATAAGAATGAATAGCAGGTGATAAATGATATGATCGCATTCATGCAATTTTTTTTTTTCCGTAGTAACCACACAATATAAATGCTATAACTAGAAATGGGTTCATGGCAAGGATATGATCTTCTCTAGTTTATAAGAATTTGTTACTTTCCTGTATGCGATTGTAAGCTATTGGGAGAAACTCCCAATAGTACCCCTTGTATTTGGAATCAAAGTAATGTTCGTACTTTTGCATACTTTTGTTCATTTTGAGATTGCCAATTTATAAGTGCATACTTTTGTTATGAGGTGTGACTAGGAAAATAACTCTAGAATGAGTTATGCCCGGGTTCATATTTTTGAAGATCTTGATTTACTAGTGGTGAGACTCCACTGCAAAAAAAACTCATTGGTGGCAATGCCCCTTTGTTTTTGTTCCTAAATGTCGCATAGAGATGAGATTGTCTCCGATTCTTGAGGATTTATTCAGTACACAATCTTGCAATTTTAGCAGTAATCTTACTAGAGTCCTAGACTTCGTCTTTCAAGCAAACTTTAAACACTGATCCGGTACTAGTTCTAGTTTATTATACTTGGAGATTACAATAAAAAAAGATGAGTATGATTTGACGCATGTCATTATCAGTTCCATGAGCTGAACCCGGGATGTTCTCTCTCCATCTACACCTATCAAAACAATGTGAAGTGTAATTACACAACAATCTATCACTTGGACTTGGCAGTTTGATGTTGTAGCTGGAAAGAAAAAAGGTTGTTTTTTGCTTTGGTGGATGCTGAATAAATGCTTCGAGTAGCTTCTGGCCAGCCTCTTGCCGTCTTCTGGCCAGCCTCTTGCAGTCTTCAACCCCTTTAGAATCGAATTTCTCCAACTCTTTCACAGACTTCTTAAGATCACCTTTCCAAGCCCCCATCCATTAGAAATTTTGCTAAAGTAATAGCCATGTTAAGAAAAAAATATCAATAAGGACAAAAGTGTATGAAAACAGGAGATATGATATTGATTCAGTGTGACATCAATTTTAAGAAAAACCTAGTCACAATTGAATCATACTATACCAAATTATCATGAATGCAAAACTAAATTTATAGAAATTGGAGAGTTATTAATTTATATATTCGAAAGGACCTATAAATTTTAAAATAACCCCTTTATCGCAAGAGGTTAACAACCTATCCTGTAACAGTCATGTATCTGCTTTTCTGTAAGAGGTTAGCCTCATTCTCGTGTAAACGAAAAAAAAAAAAAAAAACTCATACTGATTCATGCACCACCTGGTGTGTTGGACGATTTATGTGCTATGTGATGATACCAGTCCGACTGTTGGACGATTTATGTGCTATGTGCTGATAACAGTCCGACTAGGGACGATTTTTTTGTCATACAATCATGATCTTTAACACATTAAGGTCCAATACTTTGCATTTCAAATTATCTATTATACTACTTGGGTTTACAACTTAACTAAACAGACAATTCAAAAAAAGTCCAGAATCCTAGCCATATCCTGCTATCTTATAGGCATCCTTCACTCCCATAAGAGCATTTGAGGAAGATGGTCCTCCGATGCATTCCCGTCCTCCGCTTGGTGACGTTCATATGCTATCTGCTCTTCCTTGGATATCATCGCACTTTTCTTCTTCATGATTTTCCACTTATTTTTATTCTGCAGAATGAACACCACATTAACTGAATCAGCTACAATCCAGCAAAGGCCGCACCACTAGCCATCACCAGAAGAAAAGCGATAAAGATAGGAAACCAAGGGGACACATGAAAATCATCGACACCTAACATCTGGTGAGGATGTTCTCCTCACTCTGATAATTCTCAAATAATACCTCATTCTACAACTACCTACTGACTAGCAGTATGTTCAAATCAATAACAGGCAGCAGGTACAACTTACAGGAATTGCAGAAAGTTCAACAATCAAAATCTCACCTAGAAGGACCATAAGAACCATACCTCTGTATTATACTATCACATATGGGATATAGGTAATATGAATTATCTAGCAGGTAAACACAGCAAATATTGTATATTATCAAGTATGACTATTTTTACAGGCACTGAGGATTTGGACAAACGATTACGGAAAGGAGCTGAAAGAGCCTAGGAGCTCATACCATATACTTAAATCTGTAGAGGACTGTTAGAGGACTAGAACATGAATAGGAGAGAGGCTCCCCGTCAATAATATCCACACCACGACGTTGTTCAAGTTCAACCCGCCTCTGAGAAGGATCATCCTGAGATTTTCGACAAAACAGAGGTCAGACATGGCATGGAATATATAATTCGCAAACATTAACCAACTGACTTCAGATTGAAAAATAACCTTTTTGAGTGAATCCTTGTTAACATGAACAATAGAATTACATGGTCCCACCGCAGCTGGGTTGAAGAAGCGAGGAGCCTCAACTTGACGCCACACACGCATGAAAACAATATCACGCATGCCAATTCCGTACTTGAATACGCACTTAGAAATCCCCTCTCTTTTTGTAGCCTGCCCAATACAAAGGGAAAAGTTCAGACTAACGCTGGAGCTCCCGATAAGACAAAAACAAATAAACCAAAGAGAATATACAATTTAAACATTCACTCGGAGAAACAGTTCATGCTAACTCTGACACACCAAACAGTTGCGGCAACCATAGAAACGATACAACATACAGTTGACTTTAGTTACGAACGACCACAAAACTCCATTCTTTCATGAATCTAGCATCACAAAAGCAATGGATGGCAACCATATACATAAGAGAGAAATTTATTTCTAAGCTTAGCACAAACATTCTTAACCTTCCCCCGAATTCCACTCAAAGTCTGAATAGGTTGACCTTTATACTTAGAAACTTCAGTCTCTCGTGTAAAATTAATAAGAGCAGTCTTCCTATTGAAAAGTTTAAGAGGAGTTCCTTTCTGCTTGATTTCCTTCATTATCTTCATGGCAGACTTAGGGTCAAGAATGACAGCCTTTGCTGCTACCCGAAATGCTTCCTGATTCAAAATGCAAACCATCCTACCAACATTAGAAATACAAGATACAAGCAAATCCACAATAGTTTCAAATCCCATCCTCAGATTCGTAACATGCATCAAACTATCACAGATGGAAACTGCAAATTGCAAAAAAAAAAAAAAAAAAAAAAAAAATTTTGAAAGGGTGGAGGTAATAGTACATGCAATGATTGAAAGGAACTCCTATTCATTTAACCCTAAACTAGGTAGAAATTCACTATTTCACTCTGGAAATTCACTATTTATTTATTTTTCTGATCTTTGTTTAGATGATTTATGGGAATCAAGTAAAAGTCATATGAACATAGACATATGGTTGGTTCCTCAACTTATATTGAAATGCCCTTTTTCGTAGCAATACAAATTATACAAGTAACAAGTTCAAGTGGAATAAATCAGACCTTACTACTCTGCACAACAGCAATTCTGGTAAGGGGAGGTACAAGAGGGCCCCAAAACATAACAAGACAATGATTATGTTCGGGAGTGAACTTCAGAAGCTCGCCACTTTCCATGGCATAAATAGGTTTTGTCTGGTAACATCTCCAACCAGCTGACACAGTGATTGGATCTCTTGACTTCAACAGTTTCCTATGCCACTCATGTCGCTTAAGCCTCGCCTGGAAGAACTGTTGGATATATTCTCCCTTTTTATGGTGCTGGCAATGATCCGAGATGCGAGAACCAGAGATTAAGAAAAGAAACTCAGAGAATTAGAAGACTATGAATTATGCATAGACCGAGTCGAGTATTGGATACTCTGTCCTTAAGACGAAATTCGCCCCACTCCGGTGCTAATGGGTTCTCACTTGCGAAACGTCTCCCAGGATACAACGATCTTTCTTCCTCGAGTAGAAGCACTCCAAACTCAAGGAAACAACGAACCAAATTTAGTGTTTATCTCTCAATTCTATGACAACAATGAATGCAAGTGAAATCAGATTTTGTGTGTGCTTTTCTTGTGTATAGAATGAAACATGAGTGGGGTTTATATACTTGATTGGTGTCTCTTAGGAAAGGACATAGTGTCTCTTCGTGAAGAGTCACATCTCTTGTAAGAGTCCTTTCATGGAGAGTCACACCTCTTGGATAGAATCCATTCATGGAGGGTCATATCTCTTGGAAACAACCCTTCAATCATAACTAACATAATTTCTATTCAAATTTATAACAATCCCCACATTTGAATATAACTTATAAGAATGCAAATGTTATGTAGACACTAAAGAGAGATAAAATGAAAAGTCATTGCATGGGGATAGGTAGCTTTTGGCTTTGAACCTTCCTTAGTGAATAACTATCGGATTTACTCACTAACCAGTGAACGTGATGTCTTGAACTGTTCATTTTTTAATGTAAACCAAGACAATAGTTATCACACAATGCCTTTTCTCACTAATTTGGTTCTACGGTTGTGTTCATTTCAGCCCTGAACAAATACCGGATTCATGAGTGCTCTAGGAAATTAAAGCCTTATAAAATTTCCATAGAATCGGCCACAATTCTACACTCACATAGGTGATGTCCCATTAAGAATACCCTGTAGTATCCCACTTGTAAATACAAGATATAGGCACCATTAAAAGCATAGGTTATCCTAACACATTTCAGGAAACACACTGTCGTCATCATAGGAATAGGATGGAGTTTATCTCCACAGTGTTCACTCTGAGTTATACATAACTTAGTTGTCCCTTTTGAACCTAGATCTTGGGATCTCCAGTCAACTAGGTTGGGTTACCATTATGTCACTCTTAATTGTAGGCTTTTAAACCCATTCCCCTCAATGATTTATACACTTGCTCTTTAGTCAAACCTTTAGTAAATGGATCCGCTAGGTTTTCTTTAGACTTTACACAATCGATCGATATTATTCCACTAGAGAGCAATTGTTTCACCGTATCATTTCTTCGACGGATATGTTTAGACTTTCCGTTATACATGCTACTCCATGCCCTTCCTATTGCTGATTGACTATTGCAATGCACATTAATTGCGGGCACAGGTTTTGTCCATATAGGAATATCCTCTAAGAAATTACGAAGCCACTCTGCTTCTTCCCATACTTTATCCAAAGCAATAAATTCAGATTCCATAGTCGATCTGGCTATGCACGTTTGTTTTGAGGATTTCCAAGACACGGCTCCACCACCAATTGTAAATACATACCCACTTGTGGATTTTGATTCACTCAAAGAAATCCAATTAGCATCAGTATATCCCTCAAGTACAGCAGGATATCTAGTATAATGAAATCCATAATTCTTAGTGTACCTTAGAAATCTAAGTACTCTAGTTATGGCCCTCCAATGATCCTTTCCAGGATTACTAGTATACCTACTCAGTTTATTTACTGAGTGTGCTATATCGGGTCGTGTACAATTCGTAATGTACATTATACTTCCTATGATTCGAGCATATTCCGTTTGATTAATACTCGGGCCAGTATTTTTCCTCAAATGGAGATTCAAATCAACAGGAGTCTTTGCTATGTTGTCATCATTCTTATAGAATTTTTCAAGAATCTTCTCAACATAATGGGATTGAGTCAATACTAATCCACTCGGTGTTCTACAAATTTTTATTCCCAAAATAACATATGCAACACCCAAATCTTTCATGTCAAATTGGCTAGATAACATTTTCTTAGTAGTTTTGATGGATTCAATACTACTTCCCATTATTAGCATGTCATCCACATACATACAAAGTATTACATACCCATTTTCTGTATTCTTGGAATATACACACTTGTCGCATTCGTTAATCCTAAAACCATTTGACATCATGGCTTTGTCGAATTTCTCGTGCCATTGTTTTGGTGCTTGCTTTAATCCATAAAGCGATTTCACCAACTTGCAAACTTTCTTTTCTTGACCCGGAATGACAAAACCTTCTGGTTGTTCCATATAGATTTCTTCATCCAAATCACCGTTTAAGAAAGTAGTTTTCACATCCATTTGATGGATTTCAAGGTTATATAAGGCTGCAATTGCGATTAACATCCTAATTGATGTTATTCTCGTAACAGGAGAATAAGTATCAAAATAATCCAACCCTTCTTTTTGTTTATAACCTTTAACGACAAGTCTATCCTTGTACTTGTCAATAGTTCCATCTGGTTTCATTTTCCTTTTGAAAACCCATTTGGAACCAAGTGCTTTACAACCAGGTGGAAGATCTACCATTTCCCATGTATGATTCTGAAAAATAGAATCAACTTCACTATTAGACGCTTCTTTCCAAAAAGGAGCTTCGGGGGTAGACATCGCTTCTTTAAAAGTTTGAGGTTCATTTTCTATCATATATATTAGAAAATCTGAACCAAAAGACTTAGGAACTTTTATTCTCTTACCTCTCCGAGGTTCTTCAATTTGAAGATTAGTGCTTTCCATATCATCATGAGTTCTCTTAGTAGAACCATAATTTTGAATTTTCTTACATGGAAATACATTTTCAAAAAATGTAGCATTTCTTGACTCCATAATGGTATTCACATGTATATCAGAAATTTCATACTTATGTACTAAGAATCTGTAAGCACAACTATTTTCTGCATATCCTAAGAAAATGCAATCAATCGTCTTAGGTCCAATCTTAACCTTTTTAGGAAGTGGCACTTCCACTTTTTCCAAACACCCCCACACTTTAAGGTTTTTATAGGAAGGTTTCCTTCCTTTCCATTATTCGTATGGAGTTTTATCCTTCCTTTTATGGGGTAATTTGTTTATGACATAATTTACCGTAAGAAAAGCTTCCCCCCACAAATTTTGTGGTGCTCCTGAATTCAACAGTAAGGAATTCATCATTTCCTTAAGAGATCTATTTTTTCGTTCAGCAACCCCGTTTTGTTGCGGTGAGTATGGCTTGTGATAGTTTGATGAATTATGCCATATCTTGAACATGGTTCAATAAGTGGACATTCATATTCTCCGCCTCTGTCACTTCTAAGAATTTTTATTTTCTTATCAAGATGATTCTCAACTTGGTTTTTGTAATGCTCAAACACTACAACGACTTCATCTTTATTTCTTAGTAAGTATACATGACAATACCGTGTACTGTCATCGATGAAGGTTATGAAATATTTTTTCCCACCTCTACTTTCTACCATCTTTAAATCACAGATGTCGGTATGAACCAATTCAAGAGGTTCCGTAGTTCTTTCAATTGAATGGAAAAAAGGAGTTTTTGTCATTTTTGCCTCAACACAAATTTCACATTTGTGAGTTGGATTTATGCGAAAGTTAGGCATTAAATTCATGTTAATTAATCTTCTTAAAGAACCGTAATTAGCATGACCTAACCTTTCGTGCCATAAATCAAATGACTCGACAGCGAAAAAGAATTGTTTACTGTATTGATTTCACGATCAATAGATAATGTACTCATCATGAATAAACCATTATTAAGGTACCCCTTTCCAACATATATCCCATTCTTGGAAAGTACAAACATGTCAAGATTCAAAAACTAGTTTGAAACCATGTTTAATCAACAAGGATCCTGAGATTAAATTTTTCCGAATGTCCGGAACATGAAACACGTTATTAAGCGTGAGTTCTTTACCGGATATCATTTTTAATATCACCCTTCCTTGTCCTTCAACCCTTAACATTGCTAAATTTCCCATGAATATACTTTCTCCATGGGGCTTTTTCCGATAATGGGAGAATGCGCTCTTATCAGAACAGACATGGCATGTCGCACCGGTATCAACAAACCACTGGCAGGAATTGCTGATCATGTTCACTTAAGATACCACAACACATAGTTGGTTGTTTTCTGAATTTTCAATGTTCACAGAAACTGGCATGTTATCCTCCATTTTCATTTCCAATTTTTCGGAAGGTCCTGCTTGAAACAAAACTATTCAATTTAGTAATGATTCCAATTAATGGCTACGGACAAATTGCAATGAACCAATTAAATGAAACAGTAAAAGACAGAGAAATTGAAAGGTATAAGACAGAGATACTAGATGAAAACGACGTTAATTAATAACGTGGCTTTCAATTCAAACCGTGCAGTTGGTGCTAGACGCTAGATTAGATTCAGTTCCTCCCTTGTGAAATGAATTCTAATCTACTTAATTAACCCGCATATTCAACTTCCTTCCCTTGAAATTAATTACAACTTTCGCCTATTAACCAAACATCCAGTGTACAGAAGAAAAGAAGAAGATAAAGAAGGAATTTTCGTCTTAAGATTAATGGATATCTTCTCCTTTTTTATGCTGCTGACGATGATCCGAGATGCAAGAACCAGAGATTAAGAAAAGAAACTCAGAGAATTAGAAGACTATGAATTATGCATAGACCGAGTCGAGTATTGGATGCTCTGTCCTTAAGACGAAATTCTCCCCACTCCGGTGCTAATGGGTTCTCACTTGCGAAACGTCTCCCAGGATACAACGATCTTTCTTCCTCGAGTAGAAGCACTCCAAACTCAAGGAAACAACAAACCAAATTTAGTGTTTATCTCTCAATTCTATGACAACAATGAATGCAAGTGAAATCAGATTTTGTGTGTGTTTTTCTTGTGTATAGAATGAAACATGAGTGGGGTTTATATACTTGATTGGTGTCTCTTAGGAAAGGACATAGTGTCTCTTTGTGAAGAGTCACATCTCTTGTAAGAGTCCTTTCATGGAGAGTCACACCTCTTGGATAGAATCCATTCATGGAGGGTCATATCTCTTGGAAACAACCCTTCAATCATAACTAACATAATTTCTATTCAAATTTCTAACAAGAACAAAACATACTTTATCATAAATGTCACAGTTAAGGCTGGTAAACAGAGTTCAATTGAGTTAGCAGGAAACATGCATAAATGTCTAACTATCAAACCATACTCAAATTTCAAAGAAAAGCTCTTTCATTATCATATCTATCTAACTATACAATTGATGGAATGAAAAATACTTCGAATAAGAAAAGTAAAGTAGAAAGGGTATAACCTGCATATAACCAACATTTTCCTCTTCATCGCTGATACCTCCAACAAGAATTGGATGACAAGGATTATAATTCTCAACCATGCCAGAAGGAATGTTACAAACCTCCAACCTTAGATATGTCCATGTTCTAAAACTTTCAATCTCCATGTGGGACACATCAACAAGATCATTTTCTTCTTTCACCTCAATAGATATAGGGAGGGGATCAGCTGAGCTTCTAACAATTGCTAAACGAAAATCACCAACACCAGCGATATGTACCTGGCGCGACAAACCTTAAGTCAGTTTGAAGAATAAAAACGCAAAAAAAAGAGGTACAAGAAGTGGAAACAAAACAATAAGTATCCTCTTGTCTTTGCAACAGATTCTTTTGTGTGCTCCCTGAATGTTGAAAAAAATAGGTATCTAAGATTCTTTTGTGTTTAAATTAAACGAAAATATTCACTTAATGTTGTAACATATTAAACATCAAAATCTGTAAAACAACATAACAAATAACGAAAGTGACATACCTCAAGCAAACCATATACCTAAAATCAAGGAAGATAATCTAGCATATGGAAGCACAGAGAAGAACATGGTGAAGTTACCCAAGCTTGTTTCTAACATCAAACACCACAAATGGAAATATTTGTGTGTTCTAATTCTTTGGCTTTTACACGAGTTTTATGTGAAAGCTAAGTGCTAACCAAGTTTCTCGGTACAAACTATGAAACATATCCATGCGACATCTATAAATATTGTTATTAAAAAAATCTGATAATAAAATCAAATGCATTGTGATATAATATTTCATGTTTGACAAGGAACCAAACAAGAATAGGTTCATAGAGGAAATCTCTTGGTCCGAGAAATAATGGCCTATACGGCACTGCATCGACGAAAGGTAAAAGGAAGTTGAGAAACTCGCATTAACCTAGTAAAAGGAAGTACCTTAGCTCCACTGTTAATATTACAACCTCGAAGATAACCATACATAAATATGTTTCTCTTGCAATTTGCATCCTTCTGCACTTCTTCTAGAGGAGTAACATCTTCAAAACGATCTACCAGCACATAAGGATATCTCGATCGCCATGACAAGGAAGGAATTTGGATCCTCGATATGTCTAGTGCCAGTTTTTCTAATTCACAAAATTTATACCTGTTATAATCATAGAGAAAATAAGAATTTGAGATAGTGAGTTTGTCGGATTCAATGCAAGGGCAAAAATTATCACTAAATGAGTAACTTTCATAAGATAGGCGAAGCGCATGAACATTGCAATATTAATCGAAAGAAACTTACAAGTCACCATCAAGACCAGATAAATTGTAAACTTTTAGTAATGGATCTATTTCAGTCCTGAAATTATCATGGAGACGCTCTTTGGTTTCCTCGAGTTTTTTTTCATCATTGAAATTGTCCAGACGTGTAAGAACATCCATAACCTTTGAACAGCCGTGCGCTTGTAAAAGGTTAAGAAACTCAAATGTTTCCTGAAATCAACAAAAGCAATTGTCATCCAAATTGATTCATTGCTTTTTCATAAATAGGAATGTAAAGAAGAAATAACTAACCCACCGCTTCAAACTCATAAGTTGCATCAACCATTAACAATACTAGATCCGCATATTTAGCAGCATCAATCATTCCACTAATATCATCAGGGAATTCGACAAACTGTATCCTACTATTCATATTCGCATCTACAAAACAGATTTAAGCATAACCATTAAGTTATCCCCCTAATTATGGTACTCAGTAAGAACATGATTAATGTTACACAGACAAACCTGTTATGATGGTGATGGGGCCTGGGATATCATAGATATCATCATTCTTAGGTGGTTGTACATCAAAAAAATATCTGACTAGGGATTTAATCAACAAAGACTTCCCAACCTACAAAACACACACACACAGAGATGATTAACAACAACAGCGCACAAATGACTAATCTAAGGGGGGGAAAGAACTTTTTAGTATTTGAACGAATACTAATTCTTACTGACATTGGGAGGTCCTTGAACAAGAACAATAAGAGGTGGTGGTTCTGGTTTATCAACATCATCATGAATTTCACGGGAGCCTTTTGGTTTGGATATATGATTCCGTTCCCCCAATCGTTGTCTTCAGACTGGTTTCTGAAGTCTCTATATATTTCGAAAGTTGCTCGACGAAAAACTAGGGATGACATCTTTTAAATCCCTAAAAAAAACAAACACAAATCAATAACTAATTACTTATTATAAAGCAAAATTCTAACATAAATAAAGAAAAGATAGAAGAAGAATCACCTCGATAGGACAAACTCTTTGTTGTGACACCAACACCTCCGCACGGTTATTTCCTTAAATATGCTTTCCTTATTTAGTTTGTTCTTAACTAAGTAGTTATAGTTATTGTTAGAAGTCGGCTTATGCCTTATTATTCTTGATTAGGAAGTTATAACAACTATATATATCTGAGTTCTGTAAACATTCAAGGCAGGCAATACAATTATCTTCTTAATTTTCTTCGTCTGAGTTCTTCCTTTCTCTTCTAAATCTGCTTATTCTCTTGTTTTCTCATCTTCTTCTACTATTTTCCATTCAAATTCTAAGTTCAACCCCTTTTCAGGGTATATGATCATAAAAATCTTCTTCGTCTTTCCGGAGAGATCGAGAGACAGAAAGGTGAAGTTATTTTTATTCTCTCTCTCTCAGAGAGAGAGGGGTTTTTGGTGGGATGGAATCATGGAACCAATTTTGACAACACGATACGCATCAGATCCGGTTCTTTTACGAGTTTACACTAGTACTAGAATTAGAGATATTTTGATCAGTTGATTGGAGATTGAATCCTTTCAAAATTGGTGATGTATCCGTATCGGCGACGTATCAGTATCGAATATTTGGGGATTCCTGGGGATACGTATCAAATACTCCATTTAAAGCGTCACTTTTTCTAAATTATAAAAAGGGTAGGGGATACTCTTAGACACCTCTCAGATAGTCTAAGAGGGGATACTTCGTATAATTTAACATTTACTTTTATATACAAAATCTGTATATTTATAGATTTATATATAAAATCTAAATATTTATAAGTACTCGTGAATATCTTATCTTATCTTATATACTATAATAAAGAAAAGAGGGACTTTTCAACCGTCATCCATTTTGGCGAAGCCTTTTCTAATATTACTAAAATGTCCCGACATAAACACCCCGCCTTCCTTCTTGGTTTCTTTTATTTCTTTTCTTCTCCATTTGCTCCAGTACCAATTCTTACTCAAACCACCCTCATACACCTCCTTCTGTCGGCAACACCCTCATCCACTTCCTTCTGTCACCACTACCACCACCACCATCTCCATGACCTCCACCACCGTCCTCCAAAAAAATTTCTCATTCTTCGTTTTCTCGATTAATCACTCCCCGAAAGAAAAAGTAAAGCAAAACAAACAAAGATCTGGGTTCCTCTCTCTCAAATTAATTCTCTACTAGACTGAATGGGGTATGTTGTTGCGGTGATTGGCAGTTGAATATGGTGTTGTTGCCTGTTAATTCATTATGGGTGAATGGTTGGAGCAAACTGAATATGCAGTGAACTCAAAGTACAAGGAAATCAGTCAAGATGGTGTTTACTGTTGAAGTGGAGATGGACTTGAAGGAATTGCTGTGACTAAATGGGTTGGTGAGTGTGAGTGCAATGAAGTTTAGATGGTTAAGCATAGATCAAATTGTTGTGCTATATTTACATTGTTTGTTCTGTTCTTGTGGTCGAATGCATCTACCTTCATCCAAAAGTGAGTCATTGATTGAGCATTTTCAGCTGGTGATTGTGCTGGTACTTAAGAGTTGGTGGTGCTGAGTTATGTTGCTAATTGAATTGGTAATGAAGCTGCAGGATTGAACAGATGAAAGCTGGAGTTCATTGCTTTTTCTCAGAGGGGATTTTAAGACTTTATGGAGCTGCCACATGGGGTTTAACAGCTCTAACTTTCTGTTTAACGTTTTATCAAAAAAACTGTCAAACTTGGGGTACTTTTGAGAAGTTTCAAAAAACGGGGGTACTTTTGAAATGAACCCATAAAAACGGGGGTACTTTATAAATTCTTCCAAAAGTAAACTCATATAAAATAAATCCAAGAAAAAATATGCTTACTTAGACTGAGTTGTCCAAAGAAGAAAGACCTTAGCTGTAAAAAAATAGGAAACAAAACGGATTAGTTAAAGAGAAAACAATTGGAAAAAAAAATATCTGATATGGTTAGAGGTTGTACAGACTTTCAGGTGGAAATATGCTTCCATGTAGAAGAAGAAGATCGAAGATGACGAAGGCTCTGCTTTAGGGAAAATGAGCAGCAGGTGAGAGAACAAGAAAAATGTGTTTTAACTTTATTAAAAGAAGCACCAAGGGTTTACAAGACACTACAGTAAAACAACAGTACCTAGCCACGTATGTGGTAAAATGTTAAGTCAACACGCCTCCTTACTTTTATCGGGGTAATGTGTAAATAAAAGGTCTCACGCACGTATCTCAACCCAACATGGTTTACTACACACTCTACCAAGTTTCTAGGTAGATTAGAAATTGCTTGGATACACTAAAAAATTAACCTTTTGAGTAACAATAACGTTAATCTTGCGTTGAATCCAATAGTTTGTCTCGACACGCACAATGAGTGGGACCCCCTAATGGTACAATGTTTCTCATAGACACCATGGATTGATTACGAGTAAACACATTGGAAAATTTAGCCGACAAGACCTTGGCACCAACGGATGACGAAGTCTCTGCTTTAGGAAAAATGAGCAGCAGGTGAGAGAACAAGAAAAATGTGTTTTAACTTTATTAAAACAAGCGCCAAGGGTTGAAAAGACACTATAATAAAACAACAGTACCTAGCCACGTATGTGTTAAAATGTTAAGTCAACACGCCTCCTTACTTTTACCTAGGGATTGTGTAAATAAAAGGTCTCACGCACGCGTCTCAACTCAATATTAATATGTATTGATACTACATACTACATATGTTACTACATACTACATACTATATATTAATATGTATTGATACTACATACTACATATATGTAGTAACATGTGTTATTACTACATATCAATACATATTAACATATGTATTGATACTACTAAGTATCAATACTAATATGATACTATATATGTTATGTAATGATACTAATTAGATCTAGAATGGTGTTTTAGGCATTTAGAAAACACATTTTATAATCTCCACAAAATTTTCGGACCAGCGAGTCAATAATCTGGTCCAAAAACATGATTTTGGACTAGCGAGTAAATTAGTTTCACGGGTGGACTACCCATTAACCAGGTCATGAAAAACTGGATTAACCAGTAATTCCTAGGGTATTTTTTGTCTCAAGTTCAATAATTGGTTTGAGAATCAACTCATCAAAAATAATTTTTTGATCTTTATACCTTCTATTTTTTCTCTTTAATATAAGAATTAGGTTTCATGTGTGTACTTGTTTTCATAGTGTAAACCTCATAGCCTTGATTTCTGAAATATTTAGGCTTATAATCTTCTTTTTAATTCCTTTTTAAGGGTTTGTATGCTTAAACACATCGGTCGAGTTTCTATGTCTATATTGTTATGATTAGTGAACTGCGTTCAAATTATGATTAGTGAATTGGCGTTCAAAGGTTTACGGAGAGATGAATTGGGTTTTTGTCTTTGATTTTTTTTAATGGAAATGTAGATTATATATCAATTGAAATGTTTGTGCATGTTCAATTTGGGGATGATGGTTGAGATAACATGATCGACAAAAACATATGCTATGTTAGCCCTTCGCTGGTTCATTTGTATATATCGCTAGATTTCATATTCTTTGTTTTAAAAGAATGCTTGTTCTTTGTAAATCCCTTCAAGAGTATGTTTGTTTCATTCTCTTGATGTATACTTCACTGTTTATATAACTTATGCTGGGGTTTCTTTGTTACAGGTCTGCATAATCGGATCAAGAGGTATCAGTGGCTGGTTTTCCCACTAGAGTGACTCAATTGAACACTACAGTGACAGAACTTCGCGATAATCTAACTGCTCTAAACACCAATATAGTCGTTACAAGAGGGATACTTGTCCTCAATAAAATAAGAGCACAGAGTCAAGTAAATCGAATGACTCATGTTGAAGAAAATGCGAACATTCTAAGTGAACAATGTTGAAGGAAATGCAACAATTACATGAAACATAGTGGATAACATTGTAGGAGGTATAACAACTTTTGGTAATAGTATGAATAACGCCCGAGGACCTACAGGAACTCTCTTATGAAGGTACAAAGAAGTGAAGAAAGTTTGATTAAGGAGAGGGGTGAAGTTATTGACGGGTATGATAAGGCAATCAATAGGCTTGACCCCTTTTATTATAGTTCTTTCACTGTAATAATCATACTTTTCGCCTTCAACGTGTGGTTTTATACTCATATACCGAATGTCGGGGATAAGATGAAGCCGAACGAATTCTGGGGAAAACCGGGATCGGTTGTATTAGTTACCATAGTCCTAATGGGTTTTATATGGTTACTTTTCAAGAAGATTGGTCACATCCGTAGACAGTTCAAAGTATCTAGAAGACGGTTTGAAGAGTTGTGCAATATCTTTACGGGACTTTCTGAAACCAGTCAACAAAGACGAGCAAAAATCGATACAGCAGCCGAAGAAGTCAGGATACAAATTAAAAATGCATACGCAGTAGCAGCTGACTATGATGATTTGCAACCTGAAAGCTTGATTACTAGCTTTGAAGCCATAAGATTCTATATATCCACACTTGACAACAACCCACCGATGTCCTAAGTATACCTATGGGGAATTGTTATTATTGTTTTACTAAGTGTTGGCATTATGATTATATTGATTGTACGTGACTTGATAAAAATTTCTCCAGGTACCCCAGGTCCTCCAATGTAGAAACAAATGATTTAATGGTGTTGAACATCTAACACATCATATCTATCTAATGGTAACTTATCAGTGAATGTAGTAATGAAAGGGTAAAGAGTAGAAACAAAGAATTTAATTTAAGGGTAAAAACATTTCAAATGTCATATCAATCTATCATTAAATGTAGTAAAAAAAAGTTGTCATTCTAAATTATTTTAGAGAACACAATTCTTATGAGTTTTTGATTTTTTATATACAAAATTAACCTTACAAAAAAAAACTTCCACCAGGGGAGAGTGAAATAGAATAATAAGAAAAAAATTATAAGAACTATATTGAAGCTTTCTTCCCTCAGGATCCAGTTCCAAACCATCGGAAAAAAGGAAACTTCTACATCGCCATGGATAGAGGAGAAAATTTACAGAAAAAGGAAAATTGTGGACCCATTTCAACTCCATTAAAATATAAAGATGTTCCTCTATGTAACAATTACCATTTGCAAAAAATTGAAAAAATTAACTAAGTTTTTTATGGATTATATAGCTTAGATGATTTTTATACTATGACGACAAAAAGAAAAATGAAAGCTTATACCCTATTACATTCCTACATCATGATTTTTCATACTTACAACTCTAGTATAAATGTATATGTTTCCCGTAATTCTCAAATGATCTAAATTAAATGGCATATGATGTTATGAATGATTAAAAATCACCTCTTAATCCTTAAGAGGCATACGAGTTCTTATTTCCCCTTCCATCTGAAAGCTACCAATTAAAGTAACATTCATTCAAACACTCAACTTTGGAGTGTTATCGGTTAAAAAGACAGGACCTTTGAGTACCAACATACTTGTTCCCTTTGATGTTGCCTCAAGATAATACTCCATTGCTTTAAGATTCATCATCTGTCAGTAAAGAAGATTAAGTACAATAAATTTACTTGAATACTTGCTACAAACTACACATCTATGAGCTCCACTGATTGAAAATTGGAAACTGCTGAATGGTAACAAGAACAACAAGTATAAAATGATGGAATTTTACTGGAATTTCATATGACCCCATAAATTCCATAAAACCTAATTATATGACAATTCTCAACACCATCTCCATGTAATGAATCATCACCAAAAGTTTCAACAAGAAATCATCAAAAAGTAAACTCACATAAAAGAAATCCCCAAAAAATGATGCTTACTTGGACTGAGCTGTCCAAAGAAGAAAGACCGTAGCTATAAAAAACAAGAAACAAACGGATACGTTAAAGAGAAAACAAGTGGAAAAAAAATCTCTGATATGGTGATAGGTTGTACAGACTTGCAGGTGGAAATATGCTTCCATGAAGAAGAAGAAGATCAAAGATGACAAAGACTCTGCTTTAGGGAAAATGACCAGCACGTAAGAGAACAAGAAAAATGTGTTTTAACTTTATCAAAAGAAGCGCCAAGGGTTGACAAGACACTATAGTAAAACAACAGTACGTAGCCAAGTATGTGGTAAAATGTTAAGTCAACACGCCTCCTTACTTTTACCGGGGTAATGTGTAATAAATAAAAGGTCTCACGCACACGTCTCAACTCAACAAGGTTTACTACACGCTCTACCAAGTTGCTAGGTAGATTAGAAATTGCTTGATACACCCAAAAATTAACCTTTTAAGTAACAATCGTGTTAATCGCGCGTTGAATCCAATAATATGTCTCGACACGCACAATGAGTGGAACCCTCTAATGGTACAAGGTTTCTCATAGACACCATGGATTAATTACGAGTAAACACATTGGAAAATTTAGCCGACAAGACCTTGGAAACAACGGATGCCGATACTCTGTCCAGAAATTTGTCGAATTTCCATTGCATATTCCCGTATAAAAAAAAGGTCGTGCATCATATCGATGTTTGAGGATGTTCTTCCAACACCATGAACACTTCTTGGGTATATATATTCATCGTCCAAAATTATTCTTTTTCCTTGAACCAAATAACTCATAAGCTCTCTAGGTTTCGTGAACAATTCACCAAGTCTTCGATATATATTTCAAGAAAATCCACCAAAACCTAACCTCAGACTTCATGACTTTGAAAAAGTTTCTGATGGGAAGAAAGTTTGTGAGCATTACACTCCCACAATTATAAAAAAAAGAAATTTTCGTAAACTTGGTTGGTGGCATGCTGACCATTTTTTATTACCAATGCCATTATTAACCTAGTAATAGATGATGATTAAAAAAAAACTACCACCCGCAGGTCAAGTGGATGTTTCATAATTGAAATATTTTGGAGCTCTTATACCATGTTGGAAATTTATATTTTTAAGAAGAACTTTGAACACTCGAATGATAATTGCAGAGGTATACGAGTATAGTGGCCTTGCCTGTTTAGAACTCCCGGAACTCTAGGTAGTGAAGGTGGTGAATCAAGACTTAAGTTTATAAAATTTCTCTTCTATTGAAATAATTGATTCTTTCTTGCTTAAGTACAAATGAGATACCTGCCTATTTATAGGCTTCATGTAACCGACACTACTTCACCCTAGTTATTTCTAGAGTTTTCTAAATGTCAATTAATTTTGCCGACTTGAATAACTTACACTTACTCTCTAGAAGACTCTAGGCTCTATCCACTAACAATCGTTTTACATCAATGATTTTGACTGACCTTTCTCTAGAATAATCTAGGACATGTTGACTTAGCCGGGCCTTGAATGACTTTGGCAACTCTAGTATATTATAGAGTATTATCTTATTCATTCTTATATTACTCGTCTAGATCATTCTATACATTACAAATTACATGTTCTAACACCCCCTCTTAATTTTTAATAGTCTCTTATTTTGATCTCACCCAATTTCGGCACTTGCCCTTATCTTCTCTTGCTCGTAGTGCCTTCATTTCTGACTTGTCATCACGCTGATATCGTTCCCTTATTTCGTCGTACCTGTCCCCATAGCTTTAACATTTATTACATTTATTTTTTTGTTTACCTAACTAGAAGGTAAGCTTGATAATTTTAGATTCAAAATCTCCATTTAAGCCGGTTTTCTCATCTCCTTCACGGTTTAGACCGAAATTGACCGTCCTGAATTCAGAAGCTTTAAATTCTGTTGATATTCCTTGCCTTTCATGAAACTTGACCATCGTAGGTTCAGAGGTTCCGCCCACTCAACTTTGTGAGTAGAATATTTTTACAGGTGTTCATGGGTAAAAATCATTTCTGCCGATTTCGGTAAATTCGGAAGGTGAGTGAGAAACTGGTTTAAACCCTAAAAAAATATGCTCCACGTTGAGCACTTTCTAGGTTCGAGAGATCAATCTGTACATGTCCAGCCTAAAACAAGAAATGGCCTAAACAAAGTGGAGGAGAAGGGTTGATTTGGGGAAGATAACGAAGAAAGGTGATAAGACCAGAGAGTTCTGGTTGGGTAGGGTCTCGACTTGTATCAGAAAACGTAGAGGCTTAAGAAGCTTGCAATAGATGGAAGTCTTTTGGATGAGCTTGCCAAAGTTGCTTTCTGATAGTGTTGTATTTTTCTCCTGACCAAGACTTGTTGTCTGGCAGAAATAGGTGAGACCTATTTATACAAGTGAGATTGAACGTACCCTGGCCTCATTAAGGAATAAAGTAAAGTCGCGGATTAAATAGAGGAGGTGGTAACCGCAGGTGTTTATGGTGAAAACGTTTTTCACTATTACTGCCTTATTTAATTGACCGCTTATATTCCTTTTCATGCCGTTCTTATTGCGAGCGTAGTGTACGCTGCATGCTATGACCACCAGCCAAAACCCCAAGAAAGCATCCCCCAATTTGTGTTGATGTCTCGAGCGTTGGTTGCACCTTGAGTGCAATTGGCCATGCCAAAGCTGCTAATGGCGTGTGTGTCATGTGCCGAATGCCTTGGTGGTAGGTTGCACGTTAAGTGCAAGTGGCCATGCCAAAGATGCTAGTGGCGCGTGTGGCACGTGCCAATGGCATGTGCGGAATGCCTTGGTCGCGGCTTGCACTTTGAGTGCAAGTGGAAATGCCAAAGCTTCTAGGGGAGTGTGTGGCATGTGCGGAATGCCTTGGTCGCAGGTTTCCCTTTGAGTGCAAGTGGCAATGACAAAGCTTCTAGGGGATCGTGTGGCATGCGCGAAATTCCTTGGTCGCGAGTTTCACTTTGAGTCCAAGTGGCAATGACGAAGCAGTTAGGGGAGCGTGTGGCATGTGTGAAATTCCTTGGTTGCAGGTTGCACTTTGAGTGCAAGTGGAAATGCCAAAGATGCTAGGGGAGTGTGTGGCATGTGCGAAATTCCTTGGTCGCGGGTTGCACTCTGAGTGCAAGTGGAAATGCCGAAGCTGCTAAGGGAGCGTGTGGCATGTGCCAATGATATACCGGCTTGGTAAGGAAAGCTTCCAGTGGTGCATGTTGGCATGTGCCAATGGCACGCATGACCACTTGTGCCTAGGTTGCACGGTTTGCAAGCCTAGGGCGCGAGCGCTACTTTGGAATGTGCCAATGGCATAGCGGCTTGGAAAGTGGCTAGCGGTGCGTGTTGGCATGTGACAATGGCACGCACGGCCATATAGGCCTAGGTTGCATGGTTTGCAATCCTAAGGAGCTACTTTGGCATGTGCCAATGGAATAACGGCTTGGAAAGTGGCTAGCGATGCGTGTTGGCATGTGCCAATGGCACGCACGGCCATATAGGCCTAGGGCGCACGGTTTGGAAGCCTAAGGAGCTACTTTGGCATGTGCCAATGGCATAACGGCTTCTAAAGTGGCTAGCGATGCGTGTTGGCATGTGCCAATGGCACGCACGGCCATATAGGCCTAGGTTGCACGGTTTGCAAGCCTAAGGATCTACTTTGGCATGTGCCAATGGAATAACGGCTTCGAAAGTGGCTACCGATGCGTGTTGGCATGTTCCAATGGCACGCAAGGCCATATTGGCGTAGGTTGCACGGTTTGCAAGCCTAGGGCGCGGGCGCTACTTTGGCATGTGCCAATGGCATAGCGGCTTGGAAAGTGGCTAGCATAGCTAGGGCCAAGGGAAAGTATTTTTGGCATGAGACGACTAGATTGGGATAGGTGTGTCTGGCATGATTTTCAATTGACACAGAGGTGTGGCTGGCATGGTTGGCATGCCTTGGAGGGTTTAGAGTGGCTGACATGATTTTCCATTGGAAAAAAAGTGCGGCTAGCATGTTTGGCATGCTTTGGTGTGGTTGGTGTGACTAGCATAGCTAGGGCTAAGGCAGAGTGCGTTAGGCATGGCGCGGCTAACTTGGGGTAGGTGTGGATGGCATGATTTTCCATTGGCACGGAGGTGCGTCTAGCATGGCATGCTTTGGCGCGTT
The DNA here is from genome assembly GCA_023529315.1 of Papaver bracteatum. Taxonomy (NCBI): domain Eukaryota; kingdom Viridiplantae; phylum Streptophyta; class Magnoliopsida; order Ranunculales; family Papaveraceae; genus Papaver; species Papaver bracteatum. The sequence goes on from JAJJWX010004617.1 coordinate 202,514, forward strand.
TGGTGTGGCTGGCATGATTTGCCATTGGCACAGAGGTGCGGCTAGCATGGTTGGCATTCTTTGGCGCGGTTGGTGTGACTAGCATAGCTAGGGCCAATGCAGAGTGCATTTGGCATGACGCGGCTAGCTTGGGCTAGGTGTGGCTGGCATGATTTCCATTGGCACGGAGGTGCGGATAGCATGGCATGCTTTGGCGCATTTGGTATGGCTGGCATGATTTTCCATTGGCACAGAGGTGCGGATAGAATGGTTGGCATGCTTTGGCACGTATGGTGTGACTAACATAGCTAGGGCCAAGGAAGAGTGCGTTTGGCATGGCGCGGCTAGCTTGGGATAGGTGTGGTTTGTATGCTTTGGCACGTATGATGTGACCGCCAAACCAAAACCCCAAGAAATGATCCCCCAATTTTTTTTGATGTCTCTAGCGTTGGTTTCACCTTGAGTGCAAGTGGCCATGCCAAAGATGCTAGTGTCATGTGTGGCATGTGCGGAATTCCTTGGTGGTAGGATACACGTTGAGTTCAAATGGAGATGCCAAAACTACTAGTGGCGCATGTGGCATGTTCCAATAGCATGCTCGGAATGCCTTGGTCGCGGGTTGCACTTTGAGTGCAAGTGGCAATGACAAAGCTGCTAGGGGAGCATGTGGCATGTGCCAATTGCATGTGCGGAATGCCATGGTCGCGGGTTGTACTTTGATTGCAAGTGGCAATTCCAAAGCTGCTAGGGGAGCGTCTGGCATGTGCGAAATGCCTTGGTCGCGGGTTTCACTTTGAGTGCAAGTGGCAATGCTAAAGCATCTTGGGGAGCGTGTTGCATGTGCCAATGGGATGTGCGATATGCCTTGGTCGCGGGTTGCATTTTGAGTGCAAGTGGCAATGTCAAAGATGCTAGGGGAGCATGTGGCATGTTCCAATTTCATGTGCGGAAAGCCATGGTCGCGGGTTGTACTTTAAGTGCAAGTGGCAATGCCAAAGATGCTAGGGGAGCGTGTGGCATTTGCGAAATGCCTTGGTCGCGGGTTGCACTTTGAGTGCAAGTGGCAATGCCAAAGCTTCTAGGGGAGCATGTGGCATGTGACAATGGCATGTGCAAAATTCCTTGGTCGCGGGTTGTAATTTGATTGCAAGTGGCAATGCCAAAGCTGCTAGGGGATCGTGTGGCATGTGCGAAATGCCTTGGTCGCGGGTTGCACTTTGAGTGCAAGTGGCAATGCCAATGCTTCTAGGGGAGCGTGTGGCATGTGCGAAATGCCTTGGTCGTGGGTTGCACTTTGAGTGCAAGTGGCAATGCCAAAGCTTCTAGGGGAGCGCGTGGCATGTGCGAAATGTCTAGGTCGCGGGTTGCACTTTGAGTGCAAGTGGCAATGACAAAGCTGCTAAGGGAGCGTGTGGCATGTGCCAATGGCATAGCGGTTTGGTAAGGAAAGCTGCTAGTGGTGCGTGTTGGCATTTTCCAATGGCATGCACGGCCACTTGGGCCTAGGTTGCACTGTTTGCAAGCCTAGGGCGTGGGCGCTACTTTGGCATGTGCCAATGGCATAGCGGCTTGGAAAGTGGCTAGCGGTGCGTGTTGTCATGTGCCAATGGAGCGCACGGCCATATTGGACTAGGTTGCACGGTTTGCAATCCTAAGGCGCGTGAGCTACTTTGGAATGTGCCAATGTCATAGCGGCTTGGAAAGTGGCTAGCGATGCGTGTTGGCATGTGCCAATGGCACGAACGGCCATATTGGCCTAGGTTGCACGGTTTGCAAGCCTAGGGCGCGGGTGCTACTTTGGCATGTGCCAATGGCATAGCGGCCTGGAAAGTGGCTAGCATAGCTAGGGCCAAGGGAAAGTGTTTTTGGCATGGCACGGATAGCTTGGGCTAGGTGTGGGTGGCATGATTTTCAATTGACACAGGTGTGGCTGGCATGGTTGGCATGCCTTGGAGCGTTTAGAGTGGCTTGCATGATTTGCCATTGGCAAAAAAGTGCGGCTAGCATGTTTGGCATGATTTGGTGCGGTTGGTGTTACTAGCATAGCTAGGGCCAAGGCAGAGTGCGTTAGGCATGGTGCGGCTAACTTGGGGTAGGTGTGGCTGGCATGATTTTCCATTGGCACGGAGGTGCGGCTAGCATGGAATGCTTTGGCGCGTTTGGTGTGGATGGCATGTATTGCCATTGGCACAGAGGTGTGGCTAGCATGGTTGGCATGCTTTGGCACGGTTGGTGTGACTAGCATAGATAGGGCCAATGAAGAGTGCATTTGGCATGACGCGTCTAGCTTGGGCTAGGTGTGGCTGGCATGATTTCCATTGGAACGGAGGTGCGAATAACATGGCATGCTTTGGCGCATTTGGTGTGGCTGGAATGATATTCCATTGGCACAGAGGTGCGGCTAGAATGGTTGGTATGCTTTGGCACGTATGTTGTGACCGCCAAACCAAAACCCCAAGAAATGATCCCCCAATTTGTGTTGATGTCTCTAGCGTTGGTTGCACCTTGAGTGCAAGTGGCCAATCCAAAGATGCTAGTGTCATGTGTGGCATGTGCGGAATTCCTTGGTGGTAGGATGCACGTTGAGTGCAAGTGGAGATGCCAAAACTGCTAGTGGCGCATGTGGCATGTGCCAATAGCATGCTCGGAATGCCTTGGTCGCGGGTTGCACTTTGAGTGCAAGTGGCAATGACAAAGCTTCTAGGGGAGCATGTGGCATGTGCCAATTTCATGTGCGGAATGCCATGGTCGCGGGTTGTACTTTGAGTGCAAGTGGCAATGCCAAAGCTGCTAGTGGAGCGTCTGGCATGTGCGAAATGCCTTGGTCACGGGTTTCACTTTGAGTGCAAGTGGCAATGCTAAAGCATCTTGGGGAGCGTGTTGCATTGCGAAATGCCTTGGTCACGGGTTGCATTTTGAGTGCAAGTGGAAATGTCAAAGATGCTAGGTGTCACACCTTCAAACTCACCAAGAATTTTCTACGAAAGTGTAACCCGGCAGCACAATGGTCATGTGAATCGAACTTCACCTACTTGCACTTCAACCTTATAAGTTTGCACCTATGCAAACAGCCAACACATCAGGTCAATCAGCGGAAGTCTTTTATAGCCTTCTTTCTCTTCTCTAATCTCATCAAATGCACCCCATAATGCACTCACTTCATGCCATACTTTACCAACAACAATCAGCCAACCAAGAACACTTAGAACATGACACAATCAACTCTTTTTATTGTATCAAAGGGAAGAAATACAAAACTTGCCCACTTGGGGACTTACACAGACTTGTTCACTCCCTGAACCAAGTCTAAGTCTTACAAAAACTCTCTTATTCACTCACATATGCAAACTTCACTCTCACATATGTTAGGATAACTCTCACACAGGCTAGCTTAACTTTCACACAGGCTAGGCTTCCGAATTTCCCATGCCTTAGGACTATTTATACAGCAGCTTTGCTTGGCCAAACCGTGCATAACCGTTACACACACTAGAGACAGCCATCTGTCTCGGGGAGCAGTTTCATAACCGCCAACTACTATGACAACTGGCCAGTTTTCCTTTAAGTTGCGCCAATCGTCCAACACCTATTCTCTTGGCAGTTAAAACTCTTATCCCACGATTATAAACTCCTTTATAACCGCTCCTCTTCATCACGCGTCATTGTCATGCTTGTGAAGCTCTTAACCAACTTGTAACCATCACTTGAGCCGTATTGCGCCACTTGTTGCGCCATACTGAATTATGCCACGCTCCAATGTTCAGCCCTCTTGGCCCTGCATTTTTATTACTCTAAGCTAATGCACAGAAACTCTTTATGCTTTACTTGTCGAGGCCAACTCCTTAAGCTCACTCTAGTTACTCATGCGTCACATATGATTCACTTCTCCAATTATCTTGACAATAGCAATGCAACTCTTGCATTGCCAACTTGTTTGAATTGTTCAAGCCTTGTCCAGCCTTAAACTAATGCCATAGACCAACTCTTGATCTATTCTACACCCTTGCATCATCCTTGAGTTTGGGAAAACTCAATTCCACGGATATGCCTTAATATCAACATCACATGTTTCATCTGTCACTTTGGCTTCGTCTTGCCTTATCCTTAATAAAGCTTCATTGTGTCGGCCAATAAGCTTCATTCCTTAGACAAATATCTTTACAATTTAGCGCCACTCTTGCGCTTCATTGGCCTTGCAGGGTTATGTCATTCTCGACACTTAAAGGTCTATACAGTATACCGCTATTATGGCTTCGCAATGCACCATTATGGCGGAACTCTGACTTGGCCTGCAACTCTGTAACGTATCATCATTATGCGTCAATTGCAGCACCGTAATAGACCTCCCCTACCTAATCTGTTCAACGCCCTCGTTGAACGCAACCAAGTATACTCAACATACTTGTTCTTCGGCCTTGTACACTTCTGAGCCACTCAGAATTCAGCAAACTTATTTAGCATTCCTTCTTGCCAAAACTTTATGCCTAGTACCACATGCCACCACTTAGCTTTACTGCTTTGCTATTGATCCTCATTGACTTGTACTGTTGTTTTCACGTTGCGCATACGCTCCAACTCCCACTACAACCGTATATCAACACCCAAATGCTACTTGGAAATTCTTTTTTCCAATTCCTTGAATTGTACTTGAATTTCACATGAATCATTTGCGCCTAAGTGTACGCACTGAGTGATTCTTCTCAATTTGATCATCATGATCATTGCCATCGCTTTCCGACTTTGACTCTTGCATCTCACTCAACGTGATAAGGACTTATAAATGACTTGGATTCATTTTCAATCAATTTTGTTAGGAACTTTCCGTTGAACTATTGTTCTCCGCGCTCTTCATTAAGCACGTCATAAAGTGAATAGGGGTTCTCTTCGCATTAGGCACCCGAATTCAACACTTCATGCATCGCCAAACTCTGATTATGCAAGAAACATTCAAGAACTCATTTCTCTAAATGTGGCCATCAAGTATAAACTCTATACTTATGCCATCTTGCATACCCGAACTGGAATGGTGAGTTTTCTTTGCTTAACTTCCATGCAACAAAACTATTGAGTTTCACATCCCATTTAAAACTGTGACTAACTATCTCTTTGGACATATCATTAGCTAACCCTTTAGTTGTCCATATGTTATTCCTTCAAAGCCAATATGTCTCCAAATACTTCTTTGAACTTCATTTCTAATTGCCTGGAAAGTGTCTGTGTCTTTCTCTAAGGCCATGAGTTCTACCCAACTCATGCTTGCTGATGATGTGATTTCTTACTTGCTGCATTGCTTGCACCGTCGCTGCTCATCTGTCTTCGTGCTATTCTACAATTCCCAAACAGCAACATCACTTCTACACCAACTAGGACCCTTGTCCTATGCTTTGCTTATTAGGTTTCAACTTGTCTTGCTATTGCATACGTTAGGATAAGTATGCTACTTGCAGCATCTCCCCATGAACTAGTTTTACATCGTAAATAAAGAGGCAAGGCTTTATAAACGAAAACACCCTCGTTCATTACTGCTCTTACACAACAAGACCATGTACCATTACATGATTGATCATCAACTGATCTCTTCTGGAAAGCTAAAACTTCATTAACAAAGCAACTTGCTTACACCAAAGCAAATTATGTACAAACTTGAAGACTCAAATAAAAGTCTGTACAACCAAACTCTACACACAGAGTTTGCAACAACCAACAACTCAAGCTACATAAAACAAGTCCAAAAACACTCTCCTTTTGGCATCAAAGTGTCTCCAATGGAGACAGCAACACTTATTCTTGTTTTTAGCTTAGTTTCTTTCTTTGTCGAAGTGAGCGACAACTTCGCTGGGTGGTCTCTTCCTTGAACCTTCACTTCGTCCTTCACGAGTCTTGCTGGAATGACCCCCATAGTCATTCCAAACTGATACATTAAGTTGTGCTTTGATTGGACAGCTTCTAGCGAAGTGTAAACCTTTGCAAATGAAGCATCCCCTATACTTCCGGGATAAAGGGAATAATTCATCTTCCTTCGGTTCATGCTTGATCTTACTGCCTATAGATTTTTCCTTCCTTTTGGCTTCACCTTCACAGCTTTTCACATCTTCAGTCGTTGTGCAACTAGTAAGCCCTCTTACCGCTGGAATAGCCATCTGGATACTCTGGATTTTGCGCCTCTTAATTTCAGCAATCACACTTGAACTTGCGCTAGCCAGAAATTGGAACATCTGATCTTCTTCACTCATGCCACGTACTTCTTGCACCAATGCAAGGAAGTTTTCAGCATAGGCCTGTGGTGTACTCGTCATTTTTAGCCTACGTAAACTTTCTCTTGCATACCAAGCACCATTGATCGGCCAGAACTGACATCTCAGTCCCTCTTTCATGTCATCCCATGACATAGGATTGGTATAACCATCCGCTTCATCTTCTTGAAGCATAGTTCTCCACCAAACCTTTGCATCACCACCAAGGTAATTGCCTGCGAGAGTTAATTTTTGTCCTTCCCCAGTTCCATTCGCCTCAAAGTATGCCTCAACTTCATACAAGAAATTCTCAATTTCTCTAGCATTTCTGGAACCAACGTAAATTATTGGCTCGGAGACTCGACTTGAGCTTTATCCATGCACATTTGTCCCAACAAACATGCCGTTACTGATTAACCCGCGAATGCTTTCCACTTCCTCAGACATTTGCTTCGCATGGCTTGTTAGTATGGTCTTTATGTCACTGAATTGCACCTTCAATTCAGTCACTTCAGCATTGGTTTCGCAATTCAACAAGGTTGCATCGGACACCTTGTCCTCGACTACACCAACCCTTTCGTCAAATTCTTTAAATCAATCTGATGTTCTTCCTTCAAGTAGGTCTAGCCTGCCCTTATCTTCGGAAACAAGAGGATTTACAAGGCTATCACAGCCCATGTCTATGAAAAAATCATCAAGATTACTGCCATACTCCTCAAGCTGATCAAACGTACCCGGTAGTTCTTCGTCGATCATCATGCCATTAGAACTCATTTCTAATGCAATATTCTAAAAATAATGCGCCACTTACTTGCTCACAGGAAAATAGCTTTAGAGGGAAAGAATCACTAGTGTATTATCCAACAAATATACTCGAACTGTGTACCAAACACAGCTCTGATACCCGAAACTGTCACACCTTCAAACTCACCAAGAATTTTCTGCGAAAGTGTAACCCATCAGAACAATGGTCTTGTGAATCGAAATTCACCCACTTGCACTTCAGACTTATAAGTTTGCACCTATGCAAACAGCCAACACATCAGGTCAATCAGTGGAAGTCTTTTATATCCTTCTTTCTCTTCTCTAAGCTCATCAAATGCACCCCATAATGCACTCAATTCATGCCATACTTTACCAACAACAATCAACCAACCAAGAACACTTAGAACATGACACAATCAACTCTTTTTATTGTATCAAAGGGAAGAAATACAAAACTTTCCCACTTGGGGACTTACACAGACTTGTTCACTCCCTGAACCAAGTCTAAGTCTTACAAAAACTCTCTCCTATTCACTCACATATGCAAACTTCACTCTCACATATGTTAGGCTAACTCTCACACAAGCTAGCTTAACTTTCACACAGGCTAGGATGCCGAATTTCCCATGCCTTAGGACTATTTATACAGAAACTTTGCTTGGCCAAACCGTGCATAACCGTTACACACGCTAGAGACAGCCATCTGTCTCGGGGAGCGGTTTCATAACCGCCAACTACTATGCCAAATGGCCAGTTTTCCTTTAACTTGCGCCAATCATCCAACACCTGTTATCTTGGCAGTTAAAACTCTTCTCCCATGATTATAAACTCCTTTATAACCGCTCCTCTTCATCAAGCGTCATTGGCATGCTTTTGAAGCTCGTAACCAACATGTAACCGTCACTTGAGCCGTATTGCGCCACTTGTTGCGCCATACTGAATTCTGCCACGCTCCAATGTTCAGACCTCTTGTCCCTGCATTTTTATTACTCTAAGCTAATGCATGGACACTCTTTATGCTTTACTTGTCGAGGCCAACTCCTTAAGCTCACTCTAGTTACTCATGCGTCACATATGCTTCACTTCGCCAATTAGCTTGACAATAGCAATGCAACTCTTGCATTGCCAACTTGTTTGCATTGTTCAAGCTTTGGCCAACCTTAAACTAATTCCATAGACCAACTCTTGATCTATTCTACACCCTTGCATCATCCTTGAGTTTGGGCCAACTCAATTCCACGGATATGCCTTAATGTCAACATCACATGTTGCATCTGTCACTTTGGCTTCGTCTTGCCTTCTCCTTAATGAAGCTTCATTGTGTCGGCCAATAAGCTTCATTTCTTAGCCAAATATCTTTACAATGTAGTGCCACTCTTGCGCTTCATTGGCCCTGCAGGTTTATGTCATTCTCGACACTTAACGATCTATACAGTATACCGCTATTATGGGTTCGCAATGCACCATTACGGCGGAACTCTGACTTGGCCTGCAACTCTGTAACGTATCATCATTATGCGTCACTTGCAGCACCGTAATACTAGGGGAGCATGTGGCATGTTCCAATTTCATGTGCCGAATGCCATGGTTTTGGGTTGTACTTTGAGTGCAAGTGGAAATACCAAAGATGCTAGGGGAGCGTGTGGCATGTGCGAAATACCTTGGTCGTGGGTTGCACTTTGAGTGCAAGTGGTAATGCCAAAGCTTCTAGGGGAGCATCTGGCATGTGCAAAATTCCTTGGTCGCGGGTTTCACTTTGAGTGCAAGTGGCAATGCTAAAGCATCTTGGGGATCGTGTTGCATGTGCCAATGGCATGTGCGAAATTCCTTGGTCGCGGGTTGCATTTTGAGTGCAAGTGGCAATGTCAAAGATGCTAGGGGAGCATGTGGCATGTTCCAATTTCATGTGCGTAATGGCATGGTCGCGGGTTGTACTTTGAGTGCAAGTGGCAATGCCAAAGATGCTAGGGGAGCGTGTGGCATGTGCGAAATTCCTTGGTCGCGGGTTGCACTTTGATTGCAAGTGGAAATGCCAAAGCTGCTAGGGGATCGTGTGGCATGTGCGAAATGCCTTGGTCGTGGGTTGCACTTTGAGTGCAAGTGGCAATGCCAATGCTTCTAGGGGAGCGTGTGGCATGTGCGAAATGCCTTGGTCGTGGGTTCCAATTTAAGTGCAAGTGGCAATGCCAAAGCTGCTAGGGGAGCGCGTGGCATGTGCGAAATGCCTTGGTCGCGGGTTGCACTTTGATTGCAAGTGGCAATGACAAAGCTGCTAAAGGAGCGTGTGGAATGTGTCAATGGCATAGCGGATTGGTAAGGAAAGCTGCTAGTGGTGCGTATTGGCATGTGCCAATAGCATGCACGGTCACTTGGGCCTAGGTTGCACGGTTTGCAAGCCTAGGGCGCGGGCGCTACTTTGGCATGTGCCAATGGCATAGCGGTTTGGAAAGTGGCTAGTGGTGCGTGTTGGCATGTGCCAATGGAGCGCACGGCCATATTGGCCTAGATTGCACGGTTTGCAAGCCTAAGGCGCGTGAGCTACTTTGGCATGTGCCAATGTCATAGCGGCTTGGAAAGTGGCTAGCGATGCGTGTTGGCATGTGCCAATGGCACGAACGGCCATATTGGCCTAGGTTGCACGGTTTGCAGGCCTAGGGCGGGGCGCTATTTTGGCATGTGCCAATGGCATAGCGTTCTGGAAAGTGGCTAGCATAGCTAGGGCCAAGGGAAAGTGTTTTTGGCATGGCACGGCTAGCTTGGGCTAGGTGTGGGTGGCATGATTTTTAATTGACACAGAGGTGTGGCTGGCATGGTTGGCATGCCTTGGAGCGTTTAGAGTGGATGGCATGATTTTCCATTGGCAAAAAAGTGCGGCTAGCATGTTTGGCATGCTTTGGTGCGGTTGGTGTGACTAACATAGCTAGGGCCAAGGCAGAGTGTGTTAGGCATGGCACGGCTAACTTGGGGTAGGTGTGGCTGGCATGATTTTCCATTGGCACGGAGGTGCGGCTAGCATGGCATGCTTTGGCGCGTTTGGTGTGGCTGGCATGATTTTCCATTGGCACAGAGGTGCGGCTAGCATGATTTGGCGCGGTTGGTGTGACTAGCATTGCTAGGGCCAATGCAGAGTACATTTGGCATGACGCGGCTAGCTTGGGCTAGGTGTGGCTGCCATGATTTCCATTGGCACGGAGGTGCGGATAGCATGGTATGCTTTGGCGCATTTGGTGTGGCTGGCATGATTTTCCATTGGCACAGAGGTGCGGCTAGAATGGTTGGCATGCTTTGGCACGTATGGTGTGACTAGCATAGCTAGGGCCAAGGCATAGTGCGTTTGGCATGGCGCGGCTAGCTTGGGCTAGTTGTGGTTGGCATGCTTTGGCACGTATGTTGTGACCGCCAAACCAAAACCCCAAGAAATGATCCCCCAATTTTTGTTGATGTCTCTAGCGTTGGTTGCACCTTGAGTGCAAGTGGCCATGCCAAAGATGCTAGTGTCATGTGTGGCATGTGCGGAATTCCTTGGTGGTAGGATGCACGTTGAGTGCAAGTGGAGATGCAATGAAAAAAAATGTGGCATGTGCAACTAGTGGCGCATGTGGCATGTGCCAATAACATGCTCGAAATGCCTTGGTCGCGGGTTGCACTTTGAGTGCAAGTGGCAATGACAAAGATGCTGGGGGAGCATGTGGCATGTGCCAATTGCATGTGCGGAATGCCATGGTCGCGGGTTGTACTTTGAGTGCAAGTGGCAATGCCAAAGATGCTAGGGGAGCGTGTGGCATGTGCGAAATGCCTTGGTCGCGGGTTGCACTTTGAGTGCAAGTGGCAATGCCAATGCTTCTAGGGGAGCATGTGGCATGTGCGAAATGCCTTGGTCGTGGGTTGCACTTTGAGTGCAAGTGGAAATGCCAAAGCTGCTAGGGGAGCGCGTGGCATGTGCGAAATGCCTTGGTCGCGGGTTGCACTTTGAGTGCAAGTGGCAATGACAAAGCTGCTAAGGGAGTGTGCCAATGTCATAGCGGCTTGGAAAGTAGCTAGCCATGCGTGTTGGCATGTGCCAATGGCACGAACGTCCATATTGGCCTAGGTTGCATGGTTTGCAAGCCTAGGGCGCGGGCGCTACTTTGGCATGTGCCAATGGCATAGCGGCCTGGAAAGTGGCTAGCATAGCTAGGTCCAAGGGAAAGTCTTTTTGTCATGGCACGTCTAGCTTGGGCTAGGTGTGGGTGGCATGATTTTCAATTGACACAAAGGTGTGGCTGGCATGGTTCGCATGCCTTGGAGCGCCATATTAGCGTCATGATTTTCCATTGGCAAAAAAGTGCGGCTAGCATGTTTGGCATGCTTTGGTGCGGTTGGTGTGACTAGCATAGCTAGGTCCAATGCAGAGTGCGTTTGGCATGACGCGGCTAGCTTGGGCTAGGTGTGGATGGCATGATTTCCATTGGCACGGAGGTGGGATAGCATGGCATGCTTTGGCGAATTTGGTGTGGCTGACATGATTTTCCATTGGCACAGAGGTGCGGCTAGCATGTTTGGAATGCTTTGGAACGTATGGTGTGACTAGCATAGCAAGGTCCAAGGCAGAGTGCGTTTGTCATGGCGCGGCTAGCTTGGGCTAGGTGTGGTTGGCATGCTTTGGCACGTATGCTGTGACCGCCAAACCAAAACCCCAAGAAATCATCCCCCAATTTGTGTTGATATCTCTAGCGTTGGTTGCACCTTGAGTGCAAGTGGCCATGCCAAAGATGCTAGTGTCATATGTCGCATGTGCGGAATTCCTTGGTGGTAGGATGCACGTTGAGTGCAAGTGGCGATGCCAAAACTGCTAGTGGCGCATGTGGCATGTGCCAATAGCATGCGCGGAATGCCTTGGTCGCGGGTTGCACTTTGAGTGCAAGTGGCAATGACAAAGCTGCTAGGGGAGCATGTGGCATGTGCCAAATGCATGTGCGGAATGGCATGGTCGCGGGTTGTACTTTGAGTGCAAGTGGCAATGCCAAAGCTGCTAGGGGAGCGTGTGGCATGTGCGAAATGCCTTGGTCGCGGGTTTCACTTTGAGTGCAAGTGGCAATGCTAGAGCTTCTTGGGGAGCGTGTTACATGTGCCAATGGCATGTGCGAAATGCCTTGATCGGGGGTTGCATTTTGACTGCAAGTGGCAATGTCAAAGATGCTAGGGGAGCATATGGCATGTGCCAATTTCATGTGCGGAATGCCATGGTCGCGGGTTGTACTTTGAGTGCAAGTGGCAATGCCAAAGCTGCTAGGGGAGCGTGTGGCATGTGCCAAATTCCTTGGTCGTGGGTTGCACTTTGAGTGCAAGTGGCAATGCCAAAGCTTCTAGGGGAGCGTGTGGCATGTGCCAATGTCATGTCCGAAATGCCTTGGTCGCGGGTTGTACTTTGATTGGAAGTGGCAATGCCAAAGCTGCTAGGGGATCATGTGGCATGTTCTAAATGCCTTGGTCGCGGGTTGCACTTTGAGTTCAAGTGGCAATTCCAATGCTTCTAGGGGAGCGTGTGGCATGTGCGAAATGCCTTGGTCGCGGGTTGCACTTTGAGTGCAAGTGGCAATGCCAAAGCTGCTAGTGGAGCGCGTGGCATGTGCGAAATTCCTTGGTCGCGGGTTGCACTTTGAGTGCAAGTGGCAATGACAAATCTGCTAAGGGAGCGTGTGGCATGTGCCAATGGCATAGCGTCTTGGTAAGTAAAGATGCTAGTGGTGCGTGTTGGCATGTGCTAATGGCATGCACGACCACTTGGGCCTAGATTGCACGGTTTACAAGCCTTAGGGCGCGGGCGCTACTTTGGTATGTGCCAATGGCATAGCGGCTTGGAAAGTGGCTAGCGGTGCGTGTTGGCATGTGCCAATGGCGTGCACGGCCATATTGGCCTAGGTTGCATGGTTTGCAAGCCTAAGGCGCGTGCGCTACTTTGGCATGTGCCAATGTCATAGCGGCTTGGAAAGTGTCTAGCGATGCGTGTTCGCATGTGCCAATGGCACGAAAGGCCATATTGGCCTAGGTTGCACGGTTTGCAAGCCTAGGGAGCGGGCGCTACTTTGGCATGTGCTAATGGCATAGTGGCTAGCATATATAGGGCCAAGGCAAAGTGTGTTTGGCATGGCGCGGCTAGCTTGGGCTGGCATGATTTTCCATTGGCAAAGAGGTGCTGCTGGTATGGTTGGCATGCCTTGGCGCGTTTGGTGTGGCTGGCATGATTTGGCATTGGCACGGAGGTGCGGCTAGCATGGCATGCTTTGGCGCATTTGGTGTGGCTGGCATGATTTTCCTTTGGCACAGAGGTGCGGATAGCATGGTTGGCATGGTTTGGCGCGTATGGTGTGACTAGCATAGCTAGGGTCAAAGAAGAGTGCGTTTGGCATGGCGCGGCTGGCTTGGCATGATTTGCCATTGGCAGGGAGGGGAATTAGGGTTTTTCTCGTTGTAACACTAATTTGAAAAAATACCCCCTATTAATTACTGACTACATGCATTAAATGTTCTAATAAATGTGTCACCGGGGACATTAGGTTATTCGGGAATTTACGATTTTACCCTTTGTCTAAAAACCACCATCAACATTAAGTCCCCTTCTTAGCTCGAAACAGGAGCTTTGTTACGAGGTAAGCATAAGATGGTGACAAACTATTAGTAGTAAATCGTAAAAAAATTTGAGGAGGCTTATCTGACCTTTTTATAGATAGGATTTGGAATCCTTGCCTCTGGCAGTTTTGCACAAATCAGGAGGCTAGCATGATTGGGAAGTCAACATCATTGAGAGACAGGAAGCTGGGCGGCATTGAGAAGTTGACACGAGTTGGGAAACTGAGCGTGCCAGCTGGTGGGACCGACACAAGGTGGGGAAGCTGATCGTGCTAGCTGGCGAGAATTGGGAAACTTGGAAATTTGGATTGAGCTTGGTAGTTGGCGCAAGTTGCATGCTAGCTTGGTGGGGCCGGCTGGGAAGTTGGTGCAAGTTGGGAGACTGACCAGGATCCGGAAGCTTGCACGTATTTTGAAGATGGCGCCGGTTGGGAAGATGAAGCTGGTTGGGAATCTGGCGCGGATTGGGAAGATCTTGCAAGGGAGACGCTTGCGGTTTAGGGTTTGACACGCCGAAACCCTAATTGGCGCCTTTCACTAAAGTTGCTGTAGAATCCTCGTTTGGAGTCGGATTTTCGATGTCCGCATATGTATCTTCAAACCCAGGAAATTTCCAAGCTTTATCAAAGAAGCTTTTTGAATTTTGAGCATGGTTAGGGGATCAAAAAAGCGAAACTGTAAACTTCCAGGAGGTTTTCAGAACTTTTCCAGGTTGCGTGTTGTCTGATGTTCTGGTCACCTGTCCTTGCTTGTTCATCCTATTTCCATGAAATTTTGACATATTGTAGGTAACTTCCATGCGAAGAGAATGGTACATAAACCAACACTAGATTCCACACCAATGGCTCCCAGTTCGTAATTGAACACATGGCAGTGTAAATTTCCCTCAGCTGAGTTTGTTTGGGAAATGTGTTTCATGACTTCGGTACTTCTTGCACATGTTGTATAAGCATAATAAGGAACTTGGATGATGTTAGTTCACTTACTTTCTTAATTTTATGATCGTACTGATTTTCCACGCTTAATCCATTCTAATCCCATGTAATATTCATATTAGGTGCTTGACAACGAAGTTGGGAATCATGGGTCCACTAGTACGAGCAACCCTGGAGTTGTTGACGATGAACCACTTGCGCCTACAGTTTATGAAGTATTGATTTCCAATGCAGTGGAAGTGGCGGAAATCCCAATTGAGCCTCAGATGCTGGAACCCGAATCGAGAATAGTAGAAACTGCTTCGTCTAAGGTTGCCCCCATGCGCAACCTACTCTCATTATGTCTCCTTGAATTCCCCGTCCACATGATTCGACATGATCCTATCGTACTCTTCTGGATGTGACCGTGGGATGCTCATAAATTACTTAATGAAATATTCTGATAGTGCAGACTTGGGACCTCCATGGCCTCGTGAAGTGTTGAAGGAGTCCTTTAGACAGAGAGGTGATGATATTCTTGCGCCGCAACCTTGAAGAATAAATGACCTTGTTGTTAGTACAAATTTTGGTTGACTGTGTCTTATGATATTTGATAGTGGAGGGATCCCGTGTATATCCTCAGTTCTCAAGTATGGTTTACATGTTTCCATCTTTGTAGTAGTTGTTGTTGTGGTGAAGCTCTAGATGGTATCAATGAATGAGCGGCAACAGTTCTCGGTAGGAGATGTAATCATAAGATACTATGTTGTTGTGGTAACAAAGTAGGTTGGCTGGAATTGTATGGACTTTCGTGGAAGTAAATGGATTGGCTGGATGTGACTATGATCCTTGACATGGGAGCATGGTGATACGTCTCTTTGCAGGAAGAAGCAGCATTGAAGTAGCTTCGTCCCTTGGAGAGGATGTTGAAACTTAGGAAGATAAACGCTAAAGTTTCGTCTTCGGATCCTGAAGCATCTTATGGAGAGAAAGCTGAAGCGGAGCGTCAGCGTTAATTAGTGTGTTGTCAAACCGGACACCCTTCAAGCGAACAATGGTTAGGAATCCCGGGTTCCTTTATCAACCGTTCTTTGGTTTGGGAGCGGCGTCTCTGGTTGGAAACAGATGTTTCCTTAATGCAGTGCGGTTGAGGGCTGCAGATATGTCTCGACCTTGTTCCTTCGGGAAACATATAATCTCACGTAAATGTTTCATCATGGACTGCACAATTTTGTGGGCGAAGTCCCCAGAAATCATGCGTCTCTCGACAGGAAGAGAGTCTTCGTGAACCCATGGGGTTTGATGATTTTCTTCGATTTTGGAGAAGTAGTTCCTGATCTTTACATGTGATAAAATTGGATTGCTGCTTCCCTACGGGGCGTTCAAGTGCAACGGTAGAAGGATGCAGGCTGCCAGCGCTGGGAAGATGCAAACTGGAAGTGCAAGTGTGACGCAAGCTGTCAGTGCTGGAAAAGATGCAAGCGCTGGAAAGGATGCAGGGTATCGGCGCTGGAAATACGTAAGCTGTCGGTGCTATCGATTGAGCATAGAAGCTAGCACTAGAGAGACACTATTTGTTGGTACATATTAGGGTATGGTGTTGTGGCCGGTCATGTGCATGCTGCATGTGTGCCTGACATGTGCGTCTGGAAAGCGCTTCTCGTGTTGTCTTGGACGCGGAATATTGGAGCTGGAACTTTGACTATCAAGCTGTGATGATAGCGCGGGAGGCTTCTTTCTCTGGGACGATGGAATCGATACCTGGAAGGCTTGCATGGTGGATCATGAAATGCTGGTGTTAGTGGTAGCATGGTAGAAACAAATTGGGCAAGAATATTATGGCTATGCACTCCAGCGTTCCTCCTTCAGTTTGTTCTCCTTTTTTTTTATTGGGGTAAACCTTAGCCATAGGTATGCCTTCCATAAATCTGTAGGAATATAGTTCCCCTCTTCAAACATTACTGTAGTAGCGTCATCTACCTCATGTATAGTAACTGGTAACCGTTATGATGCAAAGTCGGTAGACATGGTGATGCAACAAAGAGTTGGAGATAAAACAAGCGGTCCTCAAAATGACGAATGACGTCTTCTTCGAGAAAAGTAAACCACTGTTGAATGGCTTCTTTTGCACTTCTGTCTTCTGAAATTCTTCTGTGTTTTTTTTTTTTGAAAGGAAAATGAAACACCAGGATTATGGTTTTGATTTTCTGGATTTCTGGGTTGATAGAAAAGTCTTTTTTTTTTTAGACTTCTGGGTTGATAGGCAAGTGTTACCTATGAGGGTTTTGGGTTATTATTCAGGATGAACGTTTTAGGATGATATCATTTTTGGTTATGATTGTAAGTGATACGAACATCTCAAGGAAGATGTGGAACCGCAAACATTGCGTGTTGGTATTTTTGAGGATATTGGATTATTTTTGGAATAAATGGTTTTAATAGTGTGGCTCTAAATATGAATTGTGAGGAAAATATTTCTTTCAAGAAAGTGTGTGCCGATAGTTGGCATAGAATGAAATAGTATGATGGTTTTTTCGAGAACCCGAAAGAATAAATCGCATATCTCGTCTGATCTAGACTTACTCAGTTTTCTGGGCCTTTTGTCTGAAAACAAGATCCCCCCCTCGCAAAACCGGTTTTATATAAAATATTGTCGCAATTTTGGAAAGTCCACAGTTATTTTTGGAGCTTCCTGGTGACTGAACCGTCTGCTTCTGGTTCTTGTGAAGTCCCTAGTCGTGTCTTGCGGTTTGCGACTGGTAACCAGGTTTTCTGGTAGTCGGGTTGTAGATCCCTAAACCGATTGACTGCTTCTGCCATCCTGATGCTCGTATCGAGGCATGAGATCGATTTATGGAAGCAAATATTGCAACCGATAGATCAATCCTCCCGCTGTGGTCGCCAATTATTTATGGGTAAAATCGTTTCTGACGATTTCGGTAAATTCGGTAGGTGAGTGAGAAACTAGTTTAAATCCTAGACAAATATTCTGCACATTGAGCACTTTTTAGGTTCGAGAGATCAATCTGTACAAGTTCGGCCTAAACCAAGAAATGGTCGTTCTAGACTTGCTTCGGTCACAAAGTGGAGGAGAAGGGTTAATTTGAGGAGGATAGCGAAGAAAGGTGATGAGACCAAAGAGTTCTGGTTGGGTAGTGTCTCGACTTGTATCAGAAAAAGTAGAGGCTTAAGAATCTTGCAAGAGATAGAAGCCTTTTGGATGAGCTTGCCAAAGTTGCTTTCTGATAGTGTTGTATTTTTCTCCTGACCAAGACTTGTTGTCTAGCCGAAATAGGTGAGACCTATTTATAAAAGTGAGATTGAATGTACCCAGGCCTCATTAAGGAATAGAGTAAAGTCGCGGATTAAATAGAGGAGGTGGTAACCGAAGGTGTTTATGGTGAAAACGTTTTTCACTATTACTGCCTTATTTAATTGACCGCTTTAATTCCTTTTCACGCCGTTCTTATTGCGAGCGTAGTGTACGCTGCATACTGTGACCGCCAAACCAAAACCCCAAGAAAGCATCCCCCAATTTGTGTTGATGTCTCTAGCGTTGGTTGCACCTTGAGTGCAAGTGGCCATGCCAAAGATGCTAGTGGCATGTGTGGCATGTACGAAATTCCTTGGTGGTAGGTTGCACGTTAATTACAAGTGGCCATGCCGAAACTGCTAGTAGATCATGTGGCATGTGTCAATGGCATGCGCGGAATGCCTTGGTCGCAGGTTGCACTTTGAGTGCAAGTGGAAATTCCAAAGCTGCTAGGGGAGCGTGTGGCATGTGCCAATTGCATGTGCGGAATGCCATGGTCGCGGGTTACACTTTGAGTGCAAGTGGCAATGCCAAAGCTGCTAGGGGAGCGTGTGGCATGTGCGAAATTCCTTGGTCACGGGTTGCACTTTGAGTGAAAGTAGCAATGCCAAAGCTTCTTGGAGAGCGTGTGGCATGTGCGAAATGCCTTGGTCGCGGGTTGCACTCTGAGTGCAAGTGGAAATGTCAAAGCTGCTAGGGGAGCATGTGGTATGTGCCAATTGCATGTGCGGAATGCCATGGTCGCGGGTTGTACTTTGAGTGCAAGTGGCAATGCCAAGGCTGCTAGGGGAGCGAGTGGCATGTGCGAAATGCCTTGGTGGCGGGTTGCACTTTGAGTGCAAGTGGAAATGCTAAAGCTTCTACGGGAGCGTGTGGCATGTGCGAAATGCCTTGGTCGCGGGTTGTACTTTGAGTGTAAGTGGAAATGCCAAAGCTGCTAGAGGAGCGCGTGGCATGTGAGAAATGCCTTGGTCGCGGGTTGCACTTTGAGTGCAAGTGGCAATGCCAAAGCTGCTAAGGGAGCGTGTGGAATGTGCCAATGGCATAGCGGCTTAGTAAGGAAAGATGCTAGCGGTGCGTGTTGGCACGGACATTTGGGCCTAGGTTGCACGGTTTGCAAGCCTAGGGTGCGGGCGCTACTTTGGCATGTGCCAATGGCATAGCGGCTTGGAAAGTGGCTAGCGGTGCGTGTTGGCATGTGCCAATGGCGCGCACGGCCATATTGTCCTAGGTTGCACGGTTTGGAAGCCTAAGGCGCGTGCGCTAATTTGGCATGTGCCAATGGTATAGCGGCTTGGTAAGCGGCTAGCGATGCGTGTTGGCATGTGCCAATGGCACGCACGACCATATTGGCCTAGGTTGCACGGTTTGCAAGCCTAGGGCGTGGGCGCTACTTTGACATGTGCCAATGGCATAGCGGCTTGGAAAGTGGCTAGCATATATAGGGCCAAGGCAAAGTTGTGTTTGTCATGGCGCTGCTAGCTTGGGCTAGGTGTGGCTGACATGATTTGCCATTGGCAAAGAGGTGCGGCTGGCATGGTTGGCATGCCTTGGCGCGTTTGGTGTGGCTGACATGATTTTCCTTTAGCACAAAAGTGCGGCTAGCATGTTTGGCATGCTTTGGCGCGGTTAGTGTGACTATCATAGCTAGGGCCAAGGCATAGTGCGCTTGGCATGGCGCGGCTAGCTTGGGATAGGTGTGGCTGACATGATTTTCCATTGGCACGGAGGTGCGTCTAGCATGGCATGCTTTGGCGCATTTTGTGTGGCTGGCATGATTTTCCATTGGCACAGAGGTGCGTCTAGCATGGTTGGCATGCTTTGGCGCGTATGGTGTGACTAGCATAGCTAGGGCCAAGGCAGATTGCGTTTGGCATGGCGCGGCTAGCTTGGGATAGGTGTGTCTTGGCATGATTTTCCATTGGCACGGAGGGAATTAGGGTTTTGCTCGTTGTAACCCAAATTTGAAAAAATACCCCCTATTAATTACTGACTACATGCATTAAATGTTCTAATAAATGTGTCACCGGTGACATTAGGTTATTCGGGGTTTTACGATTTTACCCTTTGTCTAAAAACCACCATCAACAACATGATAGCTCTTTTTTTTTTGCCATCTCTGTTATTTGAGGAGGCATTCTTGGATGCTCTATTCCCTCAAAATTTTCTTTAGAAATGCACTCTTGTGTGCATCTCTTTGTGAGGATGGAATTTTTTTTTATTTTTTTTAATTTTTTCTAGTATATTTTAACGGAGGAAGGAGATTTCACTTGAACCACAATTTTACAGGAAAATTGTGGTGTAGCTCTTGGGCTATCACTCTTATAAGGCAGTCAATTGACTTGCTCTTACGCCCTATCACTAAGTTTTCTTTCTTTCCTTTCTTTTTATGCTGCATGGAGACATTTTCATTTTGACGTTTTAATTTTCAAAGCTTCTTGAATCTTAAATTATGAAATTTCACGAGAAACATTTTTTTTTTTAAATATTTCTAAGACTTGGATTTGGGTGATAACTAGTTTTTAGTGGGGTTGTAAAAATTAACTTGAATAGTTGAGACGTACCTTGCGTCTTCTCATCATTTTATACTCCATTTGTGCGGAATTATCACCTTTAGCTTGTAGCGGAAACTTAAACGCCCATTTGGATCGAACCCGCTCTGATACCATGTTAGAAATTGAAATGTTTTGGAGCTCTTATACCATGTTGGAAATTTATATTTTTATGAATAACTTTGAACACTCGAATGATATTTGCAGAGGTATATATACGAGCACAGTGGCGTTGCCCGTATAGAGCTCCTGGAACTCTAGTAGTGAAGGTGGTGAAGCAAGACTTAAATTTATAAAATTTCTCTTCTATTAAAATAATTTATTCTTGTTTGCTTAAGTACAAATGAGAGACTTGCCTATTTATAGGCTTCATGTAACCGACACCACTTCACTCTAGTTGTGTCTAGAGTTTTCTAATTATAAATTAATTTGGCCGACTTGAATAACTTACACTTACTCTCTAGAAGACTCTAGGCTCTATCCACTAACAATCGTTTTACATCAGTGACTTTGACTGACCTTTCTCTAGAATAATCTAGGACATGTTGACTTAGCCGGGCCTTGACCGACTTTGGCAACTCTAGTATATTTTAGAGTATTATCTTTTTCATTTTTCTATTACTTGTCCAGATCATTCTGGACATTAAAAATTACATGTTCTAACAGTTTCGTCCTCCATTCTCAGATTCTATTATGTCGTTCAATATTGAAACAGAAGAATTTAGCACACTGGAACCAAGTATAGCACCACAGAACCTGGTGGACAGTATAGTGATGGAATGTTGAGGATTGATAAATTGCATTTGTCAGAAATGGATGGGGAATTATTCTTGTGTGATTTCGTAAGTCTTAATTATCATCAACTTCTCTTGTCAATCTATAACCACGCAACACAATGCTGGAGTACGAGAACAATTGTGATCCTCCCTGGCTACCCTCGTCCATACATAGGAGATTGGAAAAATAATTTTTTTACATAAGTTATGGAGATCAAGGACAATGAGTTGTTACTGAGACAAGGGAATAGGCTTGTGCTTTATAATATGCTTTCACATGATTTCTGAGATAATAGGGTCTATAGATAAAGGTATTCGAACAGTTGTTCATGCTCCTAGAATTGCTTCCTTTCATTTGTGATAATTAGGCAGAAATGGAGGTTTACTTGAAGTGTATTGACCTGGTTCGAGAGACGACTGTGGTATTTCTGAATGCGATTAAAAATCATCAGATTCTTAGGTCATAAAATATTGAGGATCCGAGAAATATCTAGCTATCTGTTTGTCAATTTTTTTTTTGATCGGTAATCTGTTTGTCAATTTTACATATGTAATTAACACACACTACTTAAACTTTGTATGGTAGTAAAATGGAAGTTAATTTTTCTTAAAGGATATATCACCTGTCCCAGAGGGGTTGGCAACAAAAGGAATTTGATATCCTTTGTTTCTTTTGTCTCCACCATGATGGGCTGCTGCAAATGGAATGGCAATAGAGGCGACCACTTATCCCCAAATCGCAAGAAACAAATATTTGCATGTAAACTTGAGGTTGTGTATATGAACCCATTTTCATGGGCATCACTTTCTCCTACCATGGGATGGATTATTATGATGTCAGTTAACTTCATAACCTTGTACTTTCCATACATCTGCAGCTCCAATCAAGACGAAAAGCGGAGTTGAACTATTTGCTGAGCTACACATTCTTTAAGAATTATCTGTTGTGCCACTTTCCGTCAGAACTTTCTGCTGAACTAGACCGACCCCCATCCAAAAATCTCCTGGTAATTTCTCACATTAACCGCTGAGCAAGTCTTTCTTTGATTAATCATACATGCCTCCTCCGAATCATGAATCTCGGTAAATCATATAAGCGCGGGAAAGGTTACACTTGAGGTGGGCATAAAATTTCCAATTTGCTCTGAGGATCCGGCCCGGGTACCTCCAAAATCTGCGTCTGGGATAGAAATGAAAAACAAAATGCAGAAGAATACTTATACCTTGGTACAAAAACAGCAGGAAAAAAAAAAACAAGGAATTTCCAAAAGCATGACATCTTAAATATGCATCCAAGGTATCAACAGAATATATGCCTAGAAGGGAATGAAGTCTGCCCGCTGAGAAGATAGGATCAAGAAAGACTTTGTGAATATAGGATCAAGATATACTTTGTTTCATCGATGGAAATGAAGTTTTTGAGATTGGCATTTGGAGTGCAATCAGTGATAGAGATGATCAACTAGCAGTCAACCTAGCTTAGACTAGCACAGACTGTCATTTTGGTTAGTTTTGGGATCACATTACCGTTAACATGTTTGATTCCTATTGTGTCTGTCGATTTCCCTTTTGGTAGTAAAGTTTTTTGTCAAACACTTGAAACTTTGGTTTGGACCATGAGGGAACTAGCAGTCTGGTCAGCGCGCCATTTCCCATATGTTGTTAACAGTTTGAGGTATGTTTACCTCTTTTCTTATAAAAAAATAAACAGACGGGAATGAAAAACAATGGCAGATGTTAGCGTCTCATGTTGCTCAGGCATTGTATTCCCCAGTAGGCTAGTCGTGTTTGATTGGGTTACATTACGAACTCAAGTAATTAAAGTATTATGCATAAATTGTTACATTGTTCTTTATTTCTCGTCTCTCATCACCATATTTCCTTTTAACAGCTTCAATTTTAGGCTCTTGAATTACATCAGCTTGTTTTCTCTGGACCTGAGAATAAGAAAGGTTTTGATATAGATTGGTCCCTGGTATCTTTCTCACCCTAAGCCTCGGTTCAACAACTTCAACCAGAGGTCACTATTACCAGATAAACGATCATACAAGTAACGTTTCACCCCGGCCCCTCTGCCATGATTTTACTAGAGAAGATTTATGAATAATCAACTAGAAGAAATAAATAACAATGTTAAGTATTTGTAGTGTTTATAGAACACAATATTTGGATACTCATTTTCACCTTCTAAACTGAAGCTGCTATATGTTCTGGTTTACTAATTTACGACTGGTAAATTTAAACCGGCAAGTGCTAAGTAACACCCGAGTTTAACCGGCATACCAGCCAGAGGTACATAGTTCAGTCACAAAACTCACGCGGGTCCCCGTTGATTTGTAGGCCCTTCCTGCTTTCCTTACTCGTTGCCTCGGATTCTAGCTAGGGTTTCAGATTTCTTCTTTGATATCAAGAAATCACCGGAAAGAAAGAAATAATAGAATGGCGTTGAGAGCGATGTTGAATAAGAAGATATCTTCTTCTTTAAATACATCATCATTAGGTTTCATTGAGGAAACACGAATGACTCGTCGTAACTTGTGTCTAGTCCGCAAAACTAGCTACTAGACACTTCGACAGTAAGGAGGAGGAGGAGGATTTCAATATCATGAATATGAATAGATACTTGGAAACGAGTGTACCTCGTGATGATGCTTATGAAGAATTTGCTTTTCAAAATCTGAGTAGAGCAATGGTGGAAATAGATGACTATCATAACATTTTATTACGGCTTGCGATGGATAAACATGGAAAAGAAATTAGGTCTAAGATGGAAGAAACAAAAAAAAATTGAGGACCAAATACTTGAGGAAGAGGTTGAAGCAATGCGGTACAGCTATATATAGGTTAGTGAGGATCTGGAGGTTTAATATTAGCATAAATGGTAGCGTGCATATTTACACCTCAGCCATCAACACTTTTGAAGAAATTAATTAACAATAAGAGTTTGCTAATTAGTTGTTCTTGTTCTCAAAACAAACCGGCTAACTAGTATTTATATTAGTTCCTTGTCTTTATTGAATGTTCCATGTGATTCTTTTGTTTCGCGGGCATGTCTGATTATTAGTTTTTCGATCACTTCTTGTTTTTCTTCTTCAATCCTGTTAATGCTGATGATAACAAGTATTACAAATCTTCATGTTGGAGTTGTGTGGCTCAAATACACACATGTGAGTCACACATGGGGTTGCTAAGGATAGTCCCACATGGAGGAGAACAAGTTACAGATGGTGATATATAAGCAAGGCATTCTCCATACATAGTACCGATGCCTTTTGGATGAAAACCCCACACCTAACCTCAAGGTGGTCAAGTGGGGACAGTATCGGTGCTATGTGGCCGTGCCCGGCGAGGGTACGGCGGTCCGTGGAGGTCCTACAAAATGGTATCAGAGCAAGGTGGAGCTGCCGGGAGTCGGGCTGAAGAGTGGTTATGGAATGCCGGTAGTCAGAAGGTCGCAGGTGGAGCCGGGAAGCTCAAAGTATGAGTAGTGTTCCAAGAGCATCTGGTGGCAGTAATCATTGTCCGATTGGAAGCATACGGACGGAGGTGGCGAGGTGGTGTGTATCCTCGCCAAGGTGGAGATTGTTGGAGTTGTGTGGCTCAAATACACACATGTGAGTCACACATGGGGTTGCTAAGGATAGTCCCACATGGAGGAGAACAAGTTACAAATGGTGATATATAAGCAAGGCATTCTCCATACATAGTACCGAGGCCTTTTGGATGAAAACCCCACACCTAACCTCAAGGTGGTCAAGTGGGGACAGTATCGGTGCTATGTGGCCGTGCCCGGCGAGGGTGCGGCGGTCCGTGGAGTTCCTGCACTTCAAAATATTTGGAAGTTAATTCTGATGGTAACGGAGATTAAACTATTAGGTTCAACAAAATGATGGAAAACTTTCTTGACGCAAAATCAAGGAGCACAAGTGCATTTCATAAGAAGGACTACTGGCCGACTAAACCTTATAAAACTTAGTGAGTAAATGAATTTTATTGTAAGGTGAAATAGGAAGACGCACACCTTCCATGTACAATGTATTGCTGCATTCATATAATCATCTGTCAAATCATCATTGAGGAATGAACGGTATAGCTAATTGGAAAAATGGTAGACCCATTACTATGTTTGAGTAACTATTCATTCATCATGAATAATAGCTTTCTTGTTTTTAATTAATGGAGTCATTGTGGATATTTACTAACGCACTTCCGCACTACGTACTGTTTCATCGAATTAACTACCCATGGGATTGTTATTATATGGTTCACCAATCCCATGTGCTTCCTAGAATCAGCTTCGGAGTAATTTATTACTGATTTGTGGCTAGAGTTTAGGTTCCTTGACCTTGAGATAATTGAACTGCTACATGTTGATTTGATGACCAATAACCATCAACACAGTAGAGATAAAACTCAGAGTTGATTTCGCTCGTATGTTACCAAAACATGGCTTAGAATTAAGCTCGTCTGTTACCAAAACATGGTAGTACTATAACCATATCTAAAACTCTCTGGTGCTAGTCTGAGTCAAAAAAACTAGTTCGGATTATAGATTCACTAATTTCTTTATCGTCTAAAACTAATTTTGTATCGTGGTAGGTTAAATTAGTTTTGTTTTACTCAAATTTGGATGGGTAGCTATCTCCTTTTAAAGTATGTGCACGGGCCTTGGGAGTTATACGTGACCTTTCGAAGCGATATCCCATCAAAAGAGATTACGGCTCATTCGGAAAGTATGATATGTTTTAAAACACATAAAAGATAAATGATCTATAACAAACTCCAAATCTCATTTATCTCAAAGTTTTCACAAAGAAGATAATAATATGAAAATGAAAATTACATTACTATACTATCTAATCAGCAGATGCATTGCTGGTGTTGTTGTTGGTGATGCTCTCAACTGAACGTAAAACCTTCATCAAACAATCTTGTTGCGATCTTCTTGTTGCCTAATATTAAATCAAATTACCTCTTTGCGTGAAAACTAACTAATAATAATGGAACATCTTTTCAAGCGGATACTCGCCACCGCCGTAGTAGCCACCGTATTGATACATTTTCCATAAACAATTATCGAGACAATGTTGTTTCAAGTCTCTGTTTGCATTGTAAGATGTAAACTTTACCATGTGAGGACCATGCCCAGGTTCATCCCAATTTTATTCACACACAAATTTAGTCGTCCTCTTCCAATTAATATTAAATCTCCATATGAAAATTTCTCTGTAGTGTAGTGTATGCTCACCCAGATCATCTTCACTTGACCAACAATGGATGGTTAATGATATCTTTGGATCTATAACATTTTCCACAGTGACAGTTATTTTCCCGTCAACTTATTGTGCACCTAATAAGGATAAAGTAAGAATAGTGAAGAAGAAGAAGAAGATGGAAGAAACTAAAAATGAGGATTTTGACATTATGATTTGGATTGGAAGTAACTTTGAAAACTAATCAGTAGTGAGAGTGCAAATAAAAGTAAGATAAATCTATTCTTATATAGATAGAATTGTAGGTGATACATGTTATAAGAATGAATAGCAGGTGATAAATGATATGATCGCATTCATGCAATTTTTTTTTTTTCCGTAGTAACCACACAATATAAATGCTATAACTAGAAATGGGTTCATGGCAAGGATATGATCTTCTCTAGTTTATAAGAATTTGTTACTTTCCTGTTTGCGATTGTAAGCTATTGGGAGAAACTCCCAATAGTACCCCTTGTATTTGGAATCAAAGTAATGTTCGTACTTTTGCATACTTTTGTTCATTTTGAGATTGCCAATTTATAAGTGCATACTTTTGTTATGAGGTGTGACTAGGAAAGTCTATATAAGAAAGGAAAAGGTACAATGGGGCCAAATCTCATTTGACATGTTTAATAAACAAACTCTAGAATGAGTTATGCCCGGGTTCATATTTTTGAAGATCTTGATTTACTAGTGGTGAGACTCCACTGCAAAAAAAAACTCATTGGTGGCATTGTCCCTTTGTTTTTGTTCCTAAATGTCGCATAGAGATGAGATTGTCTCCGATTCTTGAGGATTTATTCAGTACACAATCTTGCAATTTTAGCAGTAATCTTACTAGAGTCCTAGACTTCGTCTTTCAAGCAAACTTTAAACACAGTCCGGTACTAGTTCTAGTTTATTATACTGGAGATTACAATAAAAAAAGATGAGTATGATTTGACGCATGTCATTATCAGTTCCATGAGCTGAACCCGGGATGTTCTCTCTCCATCTACACCTATCAAAACAATGTGAAGTGTAATTACACAACAATCTATCACTTGGACTTGGCAGTTTGATGTTGTAGCTGGAAAGAAAAAAGGTTGTTTTTTGCTTTGGTGGATGCTGAATAAATGCTTCGAGTAGCTTCTGGCCAGCCTCTTGCCGTCTTCTGGCCAGCCTCTTGCAGTCTTCAACCCCTTTAGAATCGAATTTCTCCAACTCTTTCGCAGACTTCTTAAGATCACCTTTCCAAGCCCCCATCCATTAGAAATTTTGCTAAAGTAATAGCCATGTTAAGAAAAAAATATCAATAAGGACAAAAGTGTATGAAAACAGGAGATATGATATTGATTCAGTGTGACATCAATTTTAAGAAAAACCTAGTCACAATTGAATCATACTATACCAAATTAGCATGAATGCAAAACTAAATTTATAGAAATTGGAGAGTTATTAATTTATATATTCGAAAGGACCTATAAATTTTAAAATAACCCCTTTATCGCAAGAGGTTAACAACCTATCCTGTAACAGTCATGTATCTGCTTTTCTGTAAGAGGTTAGCCTCATTCTCGTGTAAACGAAAAAAAAAAAAAAAAAACTCATACTGATTCATGCACCACCTGGTGTGTTGGACGATTTATGTGCTATGTGCTGATACCAGTCCGACTGTTGGACGATTTATGTGCTATGTGCTGATAACAGTCCGACTAGGGACGATTTTTTTGTCATACAATCATGATCTTTAACACATTAAGATCCAATACTTTGCATTTCAAATTATCTATTATACTACTTGGGTTTACAACTTAACTAAACAGACAATTCAAAAAAAGTCCAGAATCCTAGCCATATCCTGCTATCTTATAGGCATCCTTCACTCCCATAAGAGCATTTGAGGAAGATGGTCCTCCGATGCATTCCCGTCCTCCGCTTGGTGACGTTCATATGCTATCTGCTCTTCCTTGGATATCATCGCACTTTTCTTCTTCATGATTTTCCACTTATTTTTATTCTGCAGAATGAACACCACATTAACTGAATCAGCTGCAATCCAGCAAAGGCCGCACCACTAGCCATCACCAGAAGAAAAGCGATAAAGATAGGAAACCAAGGGGACACATGAAAATCATCGACACCTAACATCTGGTGAGGATGTTCTCCTCACTCTGATAATTCTCAAATAATACCTCATTCTACAACTACCTACTGACTAGCAGTATGTTCAAATCAATAACAGGCAGCAGGTACAACTTACAGGAATTGCAGAAAGTTCAACAATCAAAATTTCACCTAGAAGGACCATAAGAACCATACCTCTGTATTATACTATCACATATGGGATATAGGTAATATGAATTATCTAGCAGGTAAACACAGCAAATATTGTATATTATCAAGTATGACTATTTTTACAGGCACTGAGGATTTGGACAAACGATTACGGAAAGGAGCTGAAAGAGCCTAGGAGCTCATACCATATACTTAAATCTGTAGAGGACTGTTAGAGGACTAGAACATGAATAGGAGAGAGGCTCCCCGTCAATAATATCCACACCACGACGTTGTTCAAGTTCAACCCGCCTCTGAGAAGGATCATCCTGAGATTTTCGACAAAACAGAGGTCAGACATGGCATGGAATATATAATTCGCAAACATTAACCAACTGACTTCAGATTGAAAAATAACCTTTTTGAGTGAATCCTTGTTAACATGAACAATAGAATCACATGGTCCCACCGCAGCTGGGTTGAAGAAGCGAGGAGACTCAACTTGACGCCACACACGCATGAAAACAATATCACGCATGCCAATTCCGTAATTGAATACGCATTTAGCAATCCCCTCTCTTTTTGTAGCCTGCCCAATAC
Organism: Papaver bracteatum; assembly: GCA_023529315.1. Taxonomy (NCBI): domain Eukaryota; kingdom Viridiplantae; phylum Streptophyta; class Magnoliopsida; order Ranunculales; family Papaveraceae; genus Papaver; species Papaver bracteatum. Next base: position 231,766 of record JAJJWX010004617.1, read on the forward strand.
AAAGGGAAAAGTTCAGACTAACGCTGGAGCTCCCGATAAGACAAAAACAAATAAACCAAAGAGAATATACAATTTAAACATTCACTCGGAGAAACAGTTCATGCTAACTCTGACACACCAAACAGTTGCGGCAACCATAGAAACGATACAACATACAGTTGACTTTAGTTACGAACGACCACAAAACTCCATTCTTTCATGAATCTAGCATCACAAAAGCAATGGATGGCAACCATATACATAAGAGAGAAATTTATTTCTAAGCTTAGCACAAACCTTCTTAACCTTCCCCCGAATTCCACTCAAAGTCTGAATAGGTTGACCTTTATACTTAGAAACTTCAGTCTCTCGTGTAAAATTAATAAGAGCAGTCTTCCTCTTGAAAAGTTTAAGAGGAGTTCCTTTCTGCTTGATTTCCTTCATTATCTTCATGGCAGACTTAGGGTCAAGAATGACAGCCTTTGCTGCTACCCGAAATGCTTCCTGATTCAAAATGCAAACCATCCTACCAACATTAGAAATACAAGATACAAGCAAATCCACAATAGTTTCAAATCGCATCCTCAGATTCGTAACATGCATCCAACTATCACAGATGGAAACTGCAAATTACAAAAAAAAAAAAAAAAAAAAATTGAAAGGGTGGAGGTAATAGTACATGCAATGATTGAAAGGAACTCCTATTCATTTAACCCTAAACTAGGTAAAAATTCACTATTTCACTCTAGAAATTCACTATTTATTTATTTTTCTGATCTTTGTTTAGATGATTTCTGGGAATCAAGTAAAAGTCATATGAACATAGACATATGGTTGGTTCCTCAACTTATATTGAAATGCCCTTTTTCGTAGCAATACAAATTATACAAGTAACAAGTTCAAGTGGAATAAATCAGACCTTACTTCTCTGCAAAACAACAATTCTGGTAAGGGGATATTGAGTTAACGTAATGACCAAGGAATTGTTACGTATAACCTTACAAGTTTACCATTCATAGAACTCTTGTATTTTAGGAAACCTTGTAACTTGTAGAACTCTACAACTAGTTGTGTATATAAACACAGTCGAGATACATTGTAAGACAACCAATTCTTCTAATAAAAGTACTTTTGTCTAAACCCTTTCTTCTCTTATTCTAAACCTAAACCTAACCAAACACAAGTTCTAACTTGGTATCATCCTTGTTACGATCCTAATGTCTTCCGCTGCCTCCGCTGTTCCAACTGTCTCAACTGTTATCTCTTCTGCTCAGTCTATGATGGCATCTTCTCACTTTTCACATCCTCATCATATCATCACCGTTAAGCTTGATGAAACAAACTACTCACTTTGGAAAGCTCAGTTTTTACCCTACCTTCAGGGCTATGACCTTGCTAGTTTTGTTGATGGCACAAACCCATATCCATCTGCCACTATACCGAACCCCTTACATGAAGTTTCAGATAATCTTCCAACTCTTAATCCCGAGTATGCTGCCTGGGTGAAACAAGATAAAATTCTTCTTGGTTGGCTCTTCTCGTCTCTCACTCCGGCTGTTCTACGACAGGTTCACCGTCTCACCACCTCTCATGATGTTTGGTCATCTCTTGAATCACTCTTTGCCTCTAAGTCTTATGCTCACATCCACCACCTTCAATGTGAACTTCGTTCCATGCGAAAAGGGTCTCTCTCCATGAGACAATATATTGATCGTGCTAGGGATATCGTAGATAGTCTTGCTGTTGCTGACACCATTGTCACCAACTCTGAACTTAGACATTGTATTCTAGCTGGTCTTGATCATTCTTATGATGGCATTGTTACCTCCCTTACAACCTCTATGGGTACTATGAAACTTGAAGACTTTATCACCTACTTTCTTACCTTTGAACTGCATCTGGATCAACAGACTAAATCTCTCAATTCCCAACCTGTTGCTGCTGCTTCTTCACGTTCTTCTCCAACTGCTGGAATTCTGCCGAAACCTAACGTTGGTGCTCGAAACGCAATGCCTTGTCAGATGTGTGACAAGCCTGTCCATCTCGCTCCTTCGTGATGGAAGCGCTTTGATCGAAACTGGCGCCCTCCTCCTACACGTCAAACACAGCCAACACAGCCGCATGCACCCCGTGCTTACATTGGTGAAACTAAACGCACGACTTCGTCACCCTGGATACCGGACAGCGGAGCCACTGATCATATTACACATGATCTTGCTAGGCTACACCCTTACTCGGATTACACCGGTCCTGATGAAATCAAGATGGGTAATGGCTCCTCCATTCCCATCTCTCATATTGGTACTTCCATCCTAGGTACTCCTGGACGTAAGTTATATCTCAAAAATACCTTATTTGCACCTCAAATATCTCAAAACCTCTTATCAGTTTCTCGTCTTACTACTGATAATGATGTATTATTTGAGTTTCATCCTGAGTTTTGTATTGTGAAGGATCGATGCACGAGGAAGGTACTTCTGCGCGGCAATAGGGTTGGTGGTCTCTATGTTCTTGATGATTCTGTGCAAAGTCTCGTTAGTGAACGTGCTAGTGTCCAAGCATGGCACTCTAGATTAGGTCATCCCATGATGCGGACTATGCGTCATGTTATTTCTAAGTTTTCCCTTCCTGTTTCTAGTCGTACAATACGTTTTTGTTCTTCGTGTCATGAACAACGAAGTCATAAGCTTCCTTTTTCTTCTAGTCCTACAGTTTATTTAAATCCTCTTGATTTGATTGTTTCGGATGTTTGGGGACCGTCTCATATCATATCTAATGATGGTTATCGATATTATATAATCTTCATTGATGCATATTCTCGCTTTACATGGATGTTTCCAATGACTCATAAGTCCGATGTTTACTCTACTTTTCTCGTCTTCCAAAAATATGTTGAAAACCTTTTTGATCGAAAAATTAAGATTTTTCAGTCTGATAATGCACTTGAATATCGTAAACTAACTCCATATCTTCAACAACATGGAGTATTTCATAGTTTTTCTTGCCCACACACCTCTGAGCAAAATGGCTTAGTTGAACGACGTCATCGTCACATACGAGAAACAAGACAAACTCTTTTGTCTATGGCCTCTGTCCCATCGTCTTACTGGTATGATGCATTTTTTACAGCATGTTTTTTGATGAATCGAGTACCATCTTCTGCTCTTGCAAAAACCTCTCCATATGAAGTGTTGTTTGGATCACCACCTGATTATACTTCTCTTCGAGTCTTTGGATGTCTTTGTTTTCCTCATCTCCGTCCTTACCGATCTCATAAAATGGATTCTTCTTCTTCTTCTTGCGTTTTTATTGGTTACAGTCCACAGCATAAAGGTTACAAATGCTTACATGTCCCAACTGGTCGCATATATGTTAGTCGACATGTTATTTTTGATGAGACCACTTTCCCGTTTGCGGCAAAAGAATCTTCTCCAGCGTCTTCTTCATCTAATGAGGTAACATCTTCCCCTATGCATGTTATCTCCACTATACCAGTTCAAGTTGGTCTTCCCCGGCCATCATCTAGTCCCTCACCTTTGCCCATGGACGATGTCAGTTTGGACCAACACATTGGTTCTTCTCCGCAGCAACCTGTGCATCCATCTGCTACACTGTAGACTCCAGAGTCACTGCCTTCGCACACTCATCATGTTTCAACGTCTTCTCAATGCGTTGAGTTGCCTGCACCTATTCAGCCTGTTGACATACCCCCTCAGGATACCGTTGTCATACCTCCTCATGATACCGTTGTATCTGCCACTCAGAACTCGGGTACTTCTTCTCTGCCAACTCATCCGATGGTGACACGTGCTAAAGACGGGATTTTTAAACCAAATCCTTCAAAGTATTCTATTGTCTGTGATTCTCTACTTGAACCAACATGCTTCTCTCAAGCTCAGGCAGATCCTAACTGGCACCAAGCTTCTGATGATGAGTACAATTCCTTGCTTAAAAATGGTACGTGGGTTTATGTTCCTTATGATCCTTCTATGAACTTGGTTGGTTGCAAATGGGTTTATCGCCTCAAACGTGATGCTAATGGCAAAGTTGTTCGATACAAAGCTCGTCTTGTTGCTAAGGGGTACAATCAACAAGAAGGTGTTGATTATGGTGAAACATATAGTCCAGTTGTCAAGCCATGCACCATTCGCATCATTCTTACTATAGCTTTATCGTATAATTGGGAGATTAATCAGTTAGATGTTCAAAATGCATTATTGCATGGAAAACTCGAGGAAGAAGTATATATGAAACAACCACCAGGATACTCTGATCCTAACTTTCCCAACCATGTTTGTAAAATTCAAAAGTCTCTTTACGGTCTCAAACAAGCGCCACGGGCATGGTATCATAGGCTAAGCACATTTTTACTACAGCTGGGTTTCATCACTTCTAAATGTGATTCCTCTTTATTTATTCGTCGTAATGAACAAGGAATTGTGTTCTTGCTTGTTTATGTGGACGACATAATTTTGGCTGGTTAAAATACTACAAGCTTGGAGTTTATTTGAACCTCTTTACAAAAGGAATTTTCTATTAAGGATCTCGGCTCATTATCTTATTTTCTGGGGATTGAAGCTACTCGCAATTCATCTGGAATGTTTCTTACACAAAAAAGGTATGCTCATGATCTTCTTATTCGGGCTAAAATGGATGGTATTAAACCCATCCAAACTCCTTTGAGTACTACAGGTGATATGTCATCTGATCTAAGTCCCTTGTTAAAAGATGCTACTGAATATCGTAGCATTGTGGGTGCATTACAATACTTGACTTTTACTCGTCCGGATTTAGCTTATGCTGTGAATAAAGTCTACCAATTCATGCATGCTCCAACTGAATTTCATTGGACATTGGTTAAACGTATACTTCGGTATCTTAAGCAAACTTCTACATTTGGTATTCGTCTTAAACCGTCACCTTCTCTACAGCTATCCTTCTCTGCATATACTGATTCGGATTGGGATGGTTCATTGGAAGATCGTCGTTCCACAAGTGGGTATTGTATTTACTTAGGTGGAAACATTATTTCATGGAGTGCTCGAAAACAAAAAACAGTATCTCGCTCGAGTACTGAAGCTGAGTATCGCGGTCTTGCTATTGCTACTGCTGAGATTATGTGGATTCAATCTCTTCTCTCGGAACTCAAGATCTCTACTGCATCTCCACCAGTTCTGTGGTGTGACAATCTTGGGGCAACATATCTTACAGTAAATCCGATTTTCCATGCACGTACTAAACATATAGAAATCGATTATCATTTTGTGTGTGATCAAGTTGCTTCTAAACAACTCGATGTTCGATTCATTTCTTCCAAGGATCAGATTGCAGATATCTTCACCAAACCGCTTTCTAAAGATCGTTTTGCTTTGTTGCGTTCCAAGCTCACGGTTCAAGATGCCCCGTTACGCTTGCGGGAGGGTATTGAGTTAACGTAATGACCAAGGAATTGTTACGTATAACCTTACAAGTTTACCATTCATAGAACTCTTGTATTTTAGGAAACCCTGTAACTTGTAGAACTCTACAACTAGTTGTGTATATAAACACAGTCGAGATACATTGTAAGACAACCAATTCTTCTAATAAAAGTACTTTTGTCTAAACCCTTTCTTCTCTTATTCTAAACCTAAACCTAACCAAACACAAGTTCTAACTGGGGAGGTACAAGAGGGCCCCAAAACATAACAAGACAATGATTATGTTCGGGAGTGAACTTCAGAAGCTCGCCACTTTCCATAGCATAAATTGGTTTTGTCTGGTAACGTCTCCAACCAGCTGACACAGTGATTGGATCTCTTGACTTCAACAGTTTCCTATGCCACTCATGTCGCTTAAGCCTCGCCTGGAAGAACAAAACATACTTTATCATAAATGTCACAGTTAAGGCTGGTAAAAAGAGTTCAGTTGAGTTAGCAGGAAACAGGCATAAATGTCTAACTATCAAATCATACTCAAATTTCAAAGAAAATCTCTTTCATTATCATATCTATCTAACTATACAATTGATGGAATGAAAAATACTTCGAATAAGAAAAGTAAAGTAGAAAGGGTATAACCTGCATATAACCAACATTTTCCTCTTCATCGCTGATACCTCCAACAAGAATTGGATGACAAGGATTATAATTATCAACCATGCCAAAAGGAATGTTACAAACCTCCAACCTTAGATATGTCCCTGTTCTAAAACTTTCAATCTCCATGTGGGACGCATCAACAAGATCATTTTGTTCTTTCACCTCAATAGATATAGGGAGGGGATCAGCTGAGCTTGTAACAATGGCTAAACGAAAATCACCAACACCAGCGATATGTACCTGGAACGACAAACCTTAAGTCAGTTTGAATAATAAAAACGCAAAAAAACAGGTACAAGAAGTGGAAACAAAACAATAAGTATCCTCTTGTCTTTGCAACAGATTCTTTTGTGTGCTCCCTAAATGTTGAAAAAAATAGGTATCTAAGATTCGGGATTCTGTCATTTGCGGTTTAAATTAAACGAAAATATTCACTTAATACTGTTACCCGTAACATATTAAACATCAAAACCTTACAGAAACAACATAACAAATAACTGAAAGTGACACTACCTACAGCAAACCATATACCTAAAATCAAGGAAGATAATCTAGCATATGGAAGCACAGTAGAAGACATGCAGTGAAGTTACCCGGGCTTGTTTCTAACATCAAACACCACAAATGGAAGTTCGCCAGTAATTTGTGTGTTCTCATTCTTTGGCTTTTACACGAGTTTTATGTGAAAGATAAGTGCTAACCAAGTTTCTCGGTACAAACTATGAAACATATCCATGCGACATCTATAAATATTGTTATTAAAAAAATATGATAATAAAATCAAATGCATTGTGATATAATATTTCATGTTTGACAAGGAACCAAACAAGAATAGGTTCATAGAGGAAATCTCTTGGTCTGAGAAATAATGGCCTATACGGCACTACATCGACGAAAGGTACCAGAAGTTGAGAAAATCGCATTAACCTAGTAAAAGGAAGTACCTTAGCTCCACTATTAATATTACAACCTCGAAGATAACCATACAGAAATATGTTTCTCTTGCAATTTGCATCCTTCTGCACTTCTTCTAGAGGAGTAACATCTTTGAAACGATCTACCAGAACATAAGGATGTCTCGATCGCCATGACAAGGAAGGAATTTGGATCCTCGATATGTCTAGTGCCAGTTCTTCTAATTCACAAAATTTATACCTGTTATAATCATAGAGCAAATAAGAATCTGAGATAGTGAGTTTGTCGGATTCAATGCAAGGGAAAAAATTATCACTAAATGAGTAATTGTCATAAGATAGGCGCAGTGCATGAACATTGCAATATTAATCGAAAGAAACTTACAAGTCACCATCAAGACCAGATAAATTGTAAACTTTTAGTAATGGATCTATTTCAGTCCTGAAATTATCGTGGAGACGCTCTTTGGTTTCCTCGAGTTTTTTTTCATCATTTAACTTGTCCAGACGTGTAAGAACACCCATAACCTTTGAACAGTTGTGCGCTTGTAAAAGGTTAAGAAACTCAAATGTTTCCTGAAATAAACAAAAGCAATTGTCATCCAAATTGATTCATTGCTTTTTCATAAATAGGAATGTAAAGAAGAAATAACTAACCCACCGCTTCAAAATCATAAGTTGCATCAACCATTAACAATACTAGATCCGCATATTTAGCAACATCAATCATGCCACTAATATCATCAGGGCATTCGACAAACTGTATCCTACTATTCATATTCGCATCTACAAAACAGATTTAAGCATAACCATTAAGTTATCCCCCTAATTATGGTACTCAGTAAGCAGATGATTAATGTTACACAGACAAACCTGTTATGATGGTGATGGGGCCTGGCATATCATAGATATCATTATTCTTAGGTGGTTGTACATCAAAAAAATATCTGACTAGGGATTTAATCAACAAAGAGTTCCCAACCTACAAAACACACACACACACACAGATGATTAACAACAACAGCGCACAAATGACTAATCTAAGGGGGGGGAAAGAACTTTTTAGTATTTGAACGAATACTAATTCTTACTGACATTGGGAGGTCCTTGAACGAGAACAATAAGAGGTGGCGGTTCTGGTTTATCAACATCATCATGAATTTCACGGGAGCCTGTTTGATTTGGATATATGATTCCGTTCCCCCAATCGTTGTCTTCAGACTCGTTTCTGAAGTCTCTATATATTTCGAAAGCTGATCGACGAAAAACTAGGGATGACATCTTTTAAATACCTAAAATAAACAAACACAAATCAATAACTAATTACTTCTTATAAAGCAAAATTCTAACATAAATAAAGAAAAGATAGAAGAAGAATCACCTCGATAGGACAAACTCTTTGTTGTGACACCAACACCTCTGCACGGTTATTTCCTTAAATATGCTTTCCTTATTTAGTTTGTTCTTAACTAAGTAGTTATAGTTATTGTTAGAAGTCGGCTTATGCCTTATTATTCTTGATTAGGAAGTTACAACAACTATATATATCTGAGTTCTGTAAACATTCAAGGCAGACAATACAATTATCTTCTTAATTTTCTTCATCTGAGTTCTTCCTTTCTCTTCTAAATCTGCTTATTCTCTTGTTTTCTCATCTTCTTCTACTGTTTTCCATTCAAATTCTAAGTTTAACCCCTTTTCAGGGTATAGGATCATAACAATCTTCTTCGTCTTTCCGGAGAGATCGAGAGACAGAAAGGTGAAGTTATTTTTATTCTCTATCTCTCAAAGAGAGAGAGGTTTTTGGTGGGATGGAATCATGGAACCAATTTTGACAACACGATACGCATCAGATCCGGTTCTTTTACGAGTTTACACTAGTACTATAATTAGAGATATTTTGATCAGTTGATTGGAGATTGAATCCTTTCAAAATTGGTGACGTATCCGTATCGGCGACGTATCAGTATCGAATATTTGGGGATTCCTGGGGATACGTATCAAATACTCCATTTAAAGCGTCACTTTTTCTAAATTATAAAAAGGGTAGGGGATACTCTTGGACACCTCTCAGATACTCTAAAAGGGGATACTTCGTATAATTTAACATTTACTTTTATATACAAAATCTGTATATTTATAGATTTATATATAAAATCTAAATATTTATAAGTACTCGTGAATATCTTATCTTATCTTATACTATAATAAAGAAAAGAGGGACTTTTCAACCGTCATCCATTTTGGCGAAGCCTTTTCTAATATTACCAAAATGTCCCGACATAAACACCCCGCCTTCCTTCTTGGTTTCTTTTATTTCTTTTCTTATCCATTTTCTCCAGTACCAATTCTTACTCAAACCACCCTCATCCACCTCCTTCTGTCGGCAACACCCTCATCCACTTCCTTCTGTCACCACTACCACCACCACCATCTCCATGACCTCCACCACCGTCCTCCAAAAAAATTTCTCATTCTTCGTTTTCTCGATTAATCACTCCCCGAAAGCAAAAGTAAAGCAAAACAAACAAATATCTGGGTTCCTCTCTCTCAAATTGGGGAGTTTTGATTCATCCACCAAAGTGGTGGAATCAGATGAATAAGATAACTTGACGACACCTCTCAACAAATCGGATGAGAGAAGCAGCAGTACAGGTTTTTTTTTTTTTTTACGCGAGCAGTACAGGTTAATCGAAATTTACCTTATGAAAATTAGTTTGTGAATGGTTTGAATGGGTTTTCATTCGTTTCCATTAGTAAGATCAATTAGTAAGCTAAAGTAAAGCATTAATTAGACTGTCGACTAAGAGAATTTTCATAATTTGTGAACTACAGGTGTTTGTTCAATTTTCTAAGAGATGAAATATCTTTAAAGTTCAATTTCAATTTCTCATATGTCTTACACTGTTACACAGATAGTTATCGACAGTGCTTTTGTAGACTGTAGTACTACTAAAATACTTACTTTTTGCATCTTTGTAGCAATGGACAAACAATTAAGTCTTCATTTCGGTCTTAGTTTGTAGAGTACCATATAAGGTTAATATTTTTTTCTCTTTTCTGCTCTGATTACACATATATGTTTGATGAATTCTAAGGGTGGTTGTGTGATGTTTTAGGTTCCCAAAAAAATAACCATATGAGACGGTCACGTCATGTTTACTTTGTACTGATTTAGCTACCAGTTGGTTAAAGAAATTGGTTGATGCTTGGTATGTTACACTGCCCCGAAACCACCATTTACATTACATTTTTGTCTTTATGAGTAAATGTAATACTAGATCACTGACTGTCCACCCAAGTATAACTGTGGAGAGATAAATACGAATCTAGGGAAGTTTTAAAAAGTATCTTGAGCTAAATAGTAATCTTGGGAAGTTTAATCACTTTATGCATAAATGTAATACTTGAAAAATCCTCTGTTGGCGCTCAAGGATAGGATCTTAGAGATTCACAAAACTTTGGATTTTTTTTCTTCTGAAAGTATAAAACTTGCCCCAGTTGTTAATATCGAGAAGCCGTTGCGGATAGCACAAGTAACAATTGGAATTTGTCTATTTCTGTAACTGTTCACATATTTAGTTTGAGCCTCAAATAGAATTTTGTTTTGCTACAAATGAAAATTTCAAATGAATCTCAGTTATATAGTATTCCAATTCTCATCCTGGACTTGGAAGTTTGTAATAAAAAGTAAAGTTTCTTGACGAATTTATGGGTCCTAAAGATAGGCTGTTTGTGGCATTCTGCATAAAAGGGACAAAAATTCCAGGATTTGGCGATGAAGGTTGTGCTTGATATTGCTACTGCAATACACGGTGGTGGTCATGTAAAGGCTGAAGTGAAAGGATCATCTACAAGAAGAGTCAATTTATGTTCTCGCAGATTGTTGGAAGATGTTTAATTCTAGATCATGCGAAGTATGTTTGAAGAAAGCATCAACTTTAATGATTGGATGTTTGCCGTGTTTAAGAGGGACGAGCGCGCATAAGACAACATGCTTCATGAGGTATTCAGGCACTGATTTCCTTAACAAAGAAAAAGCGTCTAAAAGCTTAAAAGGTACTGCCGAAGCAATTAATGTACCTGCATTGTATTAGTTAAGGAGGTATGATGTTATAAAAACCAAATTGAACTTTTGACATGGTTTTGGATATCTATTGATGATTTTGCAGTAAGCCTAGGAGTATTGATAATCTCAATTTTGATTTTTTTTTCATTGTTGTGGGAGTCTGGATAGTCGCTGGAGTACTCCTGTTTTAAAAAAGAAAAAGAAAATAAATGAATGATATGCTTTGTGGGACTAGACTTGGAATGGAACGGAATGGCACTCGCATCGTGCGTGCGTCTTTTCTAGTATAAAGAAAGAAGACTTAGGCTGGGTTTGGTAATGCTTTTATTTTTCCAAAAGAACTTTCAAAACCTGTATATATCAATAATTTTTGAAATTGGTGTTTGGTAAAAAAAAATTAAAGTGCTTATTACCCAAAGCACTTCCCAGATTCCTCAATTTTTAAAAATTGGGGAGGAGGAGCTTTTAAAAGCTACAAAAGCATAAGTTGTGGTCCCACCAAAATTTAATGCTTGATTTATCTCTTTTATCCCTATTTTATTTTGTAAATGACAAAAAATTTCCTCAATCAATTTTTATTTCTTATATTTTATTCTTTAAATATTATTATATTTTTTTTTCAAACTAATGTATGACCTTACTGGGCTAATGGGAAACACGCATGTGTTGACCTTACTGAGGTTTCACCATTAGTAGGTATTGGTCATGGTTCTTTCATGGTGGGACAAGCAGCTTCGAGGGCAACCTCAGGTAAGATAGCAAAGCATGAGAAAGCATGTGCCGATAATGTACATGCTTTTATCCCTTTTGCTTTTGATACTTTTGGGTACTAGTCTCCAGAGGCGGTTGGACTTCTTACGATAGTTCAGAAAGTCATGCATAGTAATGTTATGACCCCCGGTTCGAGACAGTTTGTTTTTAAAAGGATAGGCTTTGCAATTCAAAAAGGGCTTGCAGCGCAACTTGTTGCTCGCTTGCCTGCTCTGTCATTTTTGTTAAATCATGATAGAGGAGATTATAATTTTAATTATTTCATGTATGATAACATTTCATTTAATTTGTCAAAAATAAAAATAAAAACAAATTAAAATAATTACTTAATTTTAGTTTATTTTTTGTTTGTAAATTCTATATATTTAAAATTGGTTAAGTAAAAAAAAAAAATTTAACAATCGTAATAATGGTAATAATTAGCAAATTTAATATTGAATAGTAAAAATATTTAATTATTCTTAACCCCAGTAAAATTGAATAAAACTATTTTTAGAGATATGTCTGTTTTTGTCATTTGCCACAACATCAATGGTTGAATCTAGTATTCTATCAAACACACTTTGATTTCTTTTTTAATCAGCTTTAACTTTAATTAATATTTTAACAAACGTCTAACTTATTTTTTCTCAGAAATGTCAGGTTTATGTATGTTTTTATAGACAGAATGGGATTACATGTGCAAATATATAAACCGAAAATTTTCGGTGGAAAGTTCAATTTTTTTTTGTTGATTTGCAGGCACCATCGATTTATGTTTCCAAGCATAAAGACTGATTCGATTGTGCATAAAAACATAATCTGTTTTTTTAGACATTCAAGAAGACTGATTGTGTTAAATTATTTCACTTTTTTCAAAAAAAACTAGTCGTTCGGGTCTTTCAAGAAGGTCGATAAAGAGACATCATCCCCGGACCCGATTTTCCCCGATTTTGCTCATTTTGTTCGCTCCTACTTCATTTACTATACCACTACTCATTTCATACCTCCACATATGAGCATGGAATCATTTGACTCAACCGAAGATTTGGCAACCATCAAAGCATGGTACGCTGAAAGTCGAGTTGTAGATCTCTCCTCCGTAAGGGTAGAATCCGAAACCTTTTGTGAGATGATATATAACAAATATATGCACTATTACGGGAAACCAGGAATAAGAATTCTTTAAAAAATCCATGATAGGCACCAAATCATCCAAAATGCGATAGTTTCTTTTATAGCTGTCCTACAATAGATTCTAAACGCTAGCCACTTTAGCTTGTCCCTTCAACAATTTTCTAAGTATTTTTATGGTTTACTCTACATAATCTAATTTTGTCAATTTGTTAGTAACAAAGTAAGTTTATGTTATGTTTTTGTAGCATGAAGTCATGAAAGTGCAGTACTTGGAGGAAAAGGGAGAAATATTTCTACAACTCGTCGACTAGTGTTAGAGCATTGCTCGGTCGAACTTACAAGTGTTTCTATGTCAAGCTTGTTGTCAAATTAGTTGATCAAAACTATATCTTGATCTCTAGTTTAGTCAAGTATTAGATTATGATAGAAGTGTGTAGTAGAGTATCGGATACAACTTTTTTCATCCTTTGAAAGGCGAAGATCAACTGAGGCTTCTGGAGAACTTCTTCAACAAAAGGAAAGTGAAGACTGGACCACCTATTTCTCAAGTTTTCACCTTTCTATCTATAAGATTATGTCACATGACTAATTAGATATTACATGCACAACAAGAATTTTGAGTCAAGTTTGTCTTGTTAATTATTTTCGAAATATATATGACTTGAGTTCAAGCTGTCAGTTGCGAGTGTGTGTGCATCACACACATGACAAAGTGAAAGAGCAAGTTAGAGACGGTTATAAAGTGGCTTTATAACCAAGTTTGGCATGATATAACCTTTTGACACAGGTGTGGCACCATTGTGCAATCCAACACCAAAGATAGCAGTTAAAAAGTAAAGTTTGGCAGTGAGGGAACTTCCCATGGACAGATGGTTGTTCATGGGACGTACAAGAGAGTTTCATACGGATTGGCCCTGGTTCTTAGCATTATAAATATCCAGAGAACCATTACGAATGAAGTTGTTCAATAGTTAAAGTTTTGAGGAACCATATTTGCAGTAGAGAGTGAATTTTGTGAGGCTTATAGAATAAGCTTGTAAGTCCATTGGTTGGACGAGTTTGTATCTTCCCCTTAAGCTAATAACAATGAGTTTTCTGGATTATGCATTTGGTTTGGGTTACTGTTGATTCGATAATACTCCCCAATTCCTGTGAAGCATAAATATGGCAGAAACCCCTTTGTATTATGGGCTACATAATCTGGTACAGAAAATCTAAGTCAGTCTTCCGTTGCATACTCTTGGTAGAGTTGGTTGTTTGCATTGGTGCAAACTTATAAGGATGAAATACGAGTGGGTGATAAGATATTATCGAACCACTGTATTGTCGGGTTATACCTTCGCGAAAAATTATTTGGAGCATTTGGAGGTGTGAAAGTAGCTAGCCTTAGTGTACAACAATTAGTCATCAACAATAAAAAGATGAAACACTAGGTTCCTCAGTAGTGACTCTCTAGCACCATGAATCCAATGTATGTTTTCACAATACATGAGGTATTTGGAGAATGACTCCATGCACAAGATAAAAAGATATGGAGACGAGGGATATCCTTGTCTCAGACCCCTAATTGGTCTATGTGCATTGCAAAGGGAGCCATTCAAAAGGATTGAGATACTAGCAGTACTAACACATTGGAAAATCAACTCACACCAGCGACTAGCTAGAAAAACCAAAACATTTCAACACATCAATCATAAATGACCATTCAACTCTATCAAAGGCCTTAGACATTTCAAGTTTAAGGCCCATGATTCCACTTTTAACTTTTTTGTTCTTCTTATAGTATGAACATTTTCGTGAGCAATAATAATAATATTGTCTTCCTATTTGGCACATAAGGTTCTGAAAAGGTGAAATAATTTTGCTAAGAAGTGGCATCATCCTATTGACTATCAATTTAGAGATATAATTTTATAATTAGTATTACACAAAGAAATAGGTCTCAATTGTCAACATGGGATTAAGGGTTACTTTTCTTAGGTATAAGTGATAAGAAAATATGGTTCATTTCCTTTAGTAGAAATAAAATTGAATCATTTTCTTAGATATAAGTGATAAATCAACATGCAGTTGTACATATACACGTACGTGTCATTAACATACTAGGATGTGCGTGCCTTGATGGGTGGTTTTTCATAGTACTAAGAAGAAAAAAATGGAAATAGACCTACTTTTATGGCACCAATCTTAATGATAGAACACTGTGAAAGACGGGTTGATTTTTCCGAAGTAAATATCTTGGTACACTATTTTTGTGTGCACCACCAGTCTTGATACCGACTTGTAACATTTACAAAGTTGACCAATCTTCTCATGTTGTAACATTTACAAAGTTGACCGAGTCAATCTTCTCATGTGCCGTTCTTTATCAAGTCCTATCTCGTTGGGCAAAAACGGGATTATCAAATATTCTTCGTGAAGGTTCAGCAATAATAGACCCACCGAAGATTTACACCGCAATATGCACTTTGGGGGAGTCCATTGGTCCTGGGAGAAACTCTCAGCATTGGGGATTAGGACTGGGGCAGGAGTGGGCCCCACTTCCCTATCACACGGTTCATTTGCGGTGTAGAAATATCGGTTCAGAAATTATTTATGTTATTAACTAGTAAATAGACGGAACCTAGATAGACTAGCTGGTCCTCAACTCACTATGATTTTCTTCATCGATATTCTCTTCTCCGCCTCCGACCCTCTGCTCCAGGGGCGGAGCCAAGGGTTGACTAATCCTGGCTCTAGCCCCCCTAAAATTCCAAAAACCATGAAAATGCCCTTGATTTGTTCCCATAATTTATACTTAGCCCACCAATATTAAGTATTTAGTCTAATAAATTTATTAAAAAAAAATTCTAGCCCCCCTCTGAACTAATACTTGGTTCCGCCACTGCTCTGCCCGATCTCTTCGTTTTCCGATCCATCAAGAAAAAGCTTTTCAAATTTTCATCCCGTCTCTCTCTCTCTCACAAGGTAAGCGACAATTCTTTGCTGTTGATTATGTAGTTTCTGAATGAATTTAGGTTAATGATTTTGATATGGATTTAGGACATTATCTCAATCAATTATTTGTATTTGCCTCTACAATTTGGTTGGTAATGTTGGATTTGATTTGTCTTGTTGGAATTTCAATTTGGTTGAGTAGTCTGATGTTGATGATTCACTCTGTTTTATTTACAATTGGATATCGAAATTTAATTTAGGGTTTATATGGTGATTATATCAGACTCTGATCTCATTCGAAATTAGGTTACACTTTTGTGCATGTAGTAAAATACAATTTTTGCTAGTTATTAGTATGAGAATTCTGGGGTTGTGCATATGGATTACTTGGATTGTTAATTCATTGTGTAAACTGTTTCTAGGTTGCACAAGAACTAGAAACCTAGACTCTGATCTGGAGATTTTGTTTACTGATGATTATGTTGCACAAGAACTAGAAACCTAGACTCTGATCTGGAGATTTTGTTTACTGATGATTATGTTGCACAAGAACTAGAAACTTAAGACTCTGATCTGGAGATTTTTTTTTACTGATGATTAGGTTGCTTAAGAACTAGAAACTTAGACTCTGATCTGGAGATTTTGTTTGCTGATGATCATTATTAGATTTTGATTGAAGATATTATAGTTTTTATGTGCTGTATTTTGAGCACCTCTTGTAATTCTTAATGTTCATATTCACAATGCTTTGATATTCACAACGTAGACTTAGGTTAGACTGAATCTGTGCATCGGTTCATGGTAGTGTGGTTCTGGATTAAAATTTTCTTATGGGTTTCTTAGATTGAATGGTTATTGTTTTAATGCAGATAACAATGCAGATATTCGTGAAAACTCTTACTGGGAAGACCATTACTCTTGAGGTGGAAAGTTCTGACACCATTGACAATGTTAAAGCCAAGATTCAGGACAAGGAGGGAATTCCTCCAGACCAGCAGAGATTGATTTTCGCAGGCAAGCAACTTGAAGATGGCCGTACACTCGCTGATTACAATATCCAGAAGGAGTCTACACTTCACTTGGTTCTTCGTCTACGTGGTGGTATGCAGATTTTTGTTAAGACCCTTACTGGGAAGACGATCACACTGGAGGTAGAGAGTTCCGATACCATTGACAACGTGAAAGCAAAGATTCAAGATAAGGAAGGTATTCCTCCTGATCAGCAGAGGTTGATTTTTGCAGGTAAACAATTGGAAGATGGAAGGACTCTTGCTGATTATAACATTCAGAAAGAATCCACCCTTCACCTTGTCCTTCGTCTCCGTGGTGGTGATTATTGAAAGGCTGCTGTCGTGGTGGTGATTATTGAAAGGCTGCTGTCTTCTGGTGGTTCTCCAGTATGCCTAGGAATGTTTTTTTATTTTTCCGCTACATTGTCTAAGACCAAGCAGTTCTCTCTTTCTGGTAAACTATGTTATAGATGCTATTTTATATTCTGTTAACCTTCTTTGCAGTTGGTTGGTTTTAAGATTTGGTTAAATGAATTTTGCGAAGTTCTAGTATTTAGAAGTTGGTACAAATTTTGGCCTGGGCAGTCTTTCCTGCAATTGACAACAAGCTGAAGGCAGTTGGGCAAGTCCTACCAGGTAGTCCTTTTCTTATACCAAATATTTGTACCATGTCTATCCAGGCTACTTGCTAAATTTATAGCTTAGACTTTGTGCTTAAATTTGCTACGATTATGCATCTACTATGACAGTAATCATTTTATTATCTGCAAGTAGAGTTGCTAGGTGAGACCACTCCAAATACCAAGTATATTAAGCATCACATAACTGTAATGAAAAGGAGATTATACACAATTAAAATAACATGAATCTGTCTTAATTAGCTAAAGTTTACTGCTCTAAATAGTTCAATAGGCAATCGCGATATAAAAAAAAAAAATGTTCTTGGCTGCAGAATATGAAAGAAATGGTTTCAACTCGGAAATGGTTGACCAAAAGATTCAGAATGGCATAGTGATCATGATGAAACGAAACATAATTCTGTTGTTGTGGCTGCTGTTCTCCTCTTGATGTTGTACTAGTTGGATCATCAGTATTCAAGTTCAAGCAAAGAAATAATCCCAAGAAATAGTCACTCAAATGACTCAACACAAGCTAAGGACTCGATATATTGATGAAACTGAACAGACACATCCAATTGTACTCTTGCTGATAGATCATGAAATTCCTCGATGTCGATGATCATATCTTTTAAATCATAAGTGACAACTCTTCCCTTTTCTGTTAGCAGCACAACCTTTGTGGACTGATTTTCTTCTTCCCTCTCTGTAATGAATATGATACGATCCACAAGGACAAATGTAGTAGCACAAGGAGACCTACCAAATGGATTTAACCTTGCATTGACATGACCTTTCACCTTCCAACAGTCTGCAGAATCCAACTCAAATATGTTGAAACGACCAAGGTTTTTCTCTATAAGATAGAAATGGCCCCCATACTCACTGATATTGAAAATCTTTGTATCACCATCTGTATGAGCAGGAGTTGGAAGTGGCACTACCCCAACTAATTCATGATCAACATCAAAGTAAGATATTACCCCTTTCCGATCGCACCAGTACAATGAACCATTCCAGAAGATACTAGGAGTCCATAGTATAGCGTCAGCTGGCAGACTAGATGAATCAAGTCCAGACAACCTCCTAGAAGACGTTTCCGAATCGTAGATTTCAATTATATATGATTTAAGATCACGGTTCCTCCAGAAATATATAACTTTGTAGTACGGGGATTTCAATGGATCGAACGCCAAACTAACATTCCTAAGATACGGGAAATGGGAACCTCTTATTTCAGACTGTGGTAACACTTTGTACTGCTGTGTGAAAGGATTAAAGATATAATAAGTACGATGATGATTGTGGCGTTCACAATTACTGCACAAGAGTAGCCCATTGCACGACTGCACAATCTTAATACCTTCTCTGACTAAATTTCCTATTTTAAAATCAAAAGGGATATGATTTTTGGCATTTCCATCCAAAAAGATGCAACCATACGAGGGTTTTGTCGCTGAGGAGATATCACAGCTCCAGAACAATCCTGGAATTGAAAGCGTCGGGTTTTGGATGAAATGTTTGTGAACAAATTTTGGGTCATTGATCATAGATAACCAATATAACCACTGTTTCGACACAGATTTGAACACAAGTAGAGATTTTGGCGGTAAGCGGGTAAGGATCAGAGTTAAGATATCAACGTTACTACCTATAAAAGATGCTGCTGATGATGACGAAGAATTAGAATCATTTAAGATCTTACCTTTTCTTGTGCTTCTTCCTCCTCTTCTTCTTTGCTTTGCTGAAGAAGGCATCTTTACTTTGTGGAATTCAAGCTCAGTTCTATGGATTGTCAAAAAATCTACTGTATCAAAGTTGTTTCTCAAAGTTGAATAGTTTTCTCAGGATGGGAATGTGTGAGTTTAATTTGTAGTCTTTTATTTTCTTCTTTTTCCTGGAAATTTCAAACCAAAAGAAAATAATACTCCAAGTCTCTGCAGTTTGTAATTTTGTTGCAGCTGTCTTCCTTTCTCACTAGGCTAAACCCACTCCAACTACCGCAATTAAGAGTCAGCATTACCTTCATTCGGTAGAGACGTAACTCTTTCAATGATCCAATGTAAAACAAATACATAAAAGTCAAATTTTAATGATTCAGACACCGACACCCTAGTACACCAACTTTACCAGTCCCACCGCTTACTTACACGTCCACCAGGCCCCCGCCAATTGCACCTCCTCCATTAGCAATTATGTTGGAAATACTAATTAATTTGTAATCTAGATTTGTCTAGATAGTTAAGATAAATGTAGAATTGTGTAGAGAATTCTACACAGTCAAACGGTCAAAGTTATAAAAGGGTTAGCATGTTTGTCTAGAATACTCAAGTGTAGTCAAAGTTGGTAGGTGGAGATAGGTGGAGATATTTGTAGAGATGTCAAGAGTCGTCTAGAGTAGGAAGAATACTAGAAATTCTAGAAAGAGCTAGAGTGATCTTGTAAGCCTATAAATAGGCATTTGTAGTATCATTTGTAAGTTGTAAGAAGCAAGAAGTGATTAATAAGATTAAGAGTTTGTGAGAGTTTAAGAGTTAGTCTTGCTTCCTAGGAGATCTATACGAGCAACACAACTATGCTCGTATATCTCCGAAGTTTCATTTCCAAATTCCAACAAATTACAGTACAAAGCAAGAACTAATTCAATCAAGAACATGAAATAATTTCAAACATGGCAACAACTTAATTTAGAAAGTTCCAATGTTTCCAAGAATCACTTCCAAATTCTATACCAATCCAACCAATTACCAGCACCACCTATTAAAATTCCAGCGAGCGTGCTGATGATCCAGAAGAAGAAAGAAGAGAAGTAGAGGACATAAAACACGACGAGTGTGTAAATCTATAGTAACACGGAAATAATGGATTCTGTTGCCACGACCACCCCGGAAATAATGAGTTTTTTAGACATTCCTTCTTTGGTCAAATTGGTCAAGGCAAGTCCAATGGGATAAGAAATGAAAATATTTGTTTGTTTTATTCATGAGCCACCATGGGATAAGCAAATAAGCATCCGTTTAGAACAATTTTTTCCAACCTAACCTCAGGTTAAATAAGCAAGAACTAACATAACCATGAATGATGAATCCATATGGAACAAGCCTCTCTCAATTACTACCAAGGATGTGTGGGTTGTATAGATCATTCGAAAGTTGAGCAATATTTCCTGACAGTGACAGCAAAATTTTGGAAACCAAAGTAGATGTTAGAATTACCTAATTTGTAATGTCCAAATGAAGTCCAAATGTGGTCAGAATAATCTAGTTAAGTATGAATGGAGTTTAGTCTTGTAATGTGAAAACAACAAAGACTAAATGAGTACGTCGGTAGTGATAAGAAATACAAGAGAGATCCAGAAAGAACAATTCTTTCAACAGGGGAGTAGTATCCTCTCAGAGAAGTACCCGGAAAATAACCACATTTTCGAACCGTAACCACATTAATAACCTGCGTTGCAAATACAAAGATAAGATCGAAGCCCACCATTTGGGTCTCTCAAGAGAAACTAGATTTCATGACCTACTTCAGAAAGCTATCTACTATGCAGAGAGATTACAACCCAAAAACCAGTAGAGTAAAGATGCTATCCAAACACCAACAAACTATTATCCAGGACATTCAGATAAAAAAATACATCCAAGGAAAGAGTTACACTCAACCAAAGAGATGAAAACCAAAAACAAAGTAAGTCACATTTATATCATATAACATCTTCTTCAATCCTGAACGATGATACCCATTCAAAGAAACGCTAAATTTTGCTGAATCACTGAAGTATATACCATGGTTGGTATTGAAAGATGCTGAACTACAAAGTATATAATCTTCAGCATTGAAAGATGCACCCAATTCCAATACATTTTACTTTCAATTCCATCTAAATTCAAAACCCCATACCCGTGAAACCTTAAGAATCATCAAAAGTCATTAGTCATCCAAACCCATTTAGGAAATCTTATTGATATCAAAAGTACAGAGACTAAATTTGGTCATGAATTTCAACTAATCACCAATAAACACAAACATATGCAACATTTATACAACTATTTAACTTGGATTGTTCCTATTTATGTATAGTAATCCTCCTAAATGAACCACAAATTACCCTGATTCAAGAGCCCTATTCTCTACCATATTGCACCTTAAATACAGAATATGATGTTTCAAACCCAAAAAACGAGATTATACCATGACTAGAAAACCACATACCTGCTATAAAAGTACGATACTAATAAGCATACAAGATATAAAATGGCAGTGTAAATGAAACAAAGGATTCATAGTGGCATGGTGATCATCTAGAAATGAAACATAAATCTGATGTTGTGGTTGTTGTTCTCCTCTTGCTGTTGTACTAGTTGGATAATCATAATTCAAGCTGAGAAACAATCCCGAGAAATAGTCACTTAAATGACTAAACACAAGCTAAGGACTCAATATATTGATGAAATCGGACAGATACATACAGTGGTCGTCGAGCTGATAGATCCTGAATTTTCTCGAAGCTCATATCTTTTAGATCATAAGTGACGACACTTTTCACTTTTGTTAGCAGCACAACCTTTGTTGAATCTTCTTCTTCTTCCCTCTCCGTAATGAATATGATATGATCCGAATAAAGCCCGTATATAGAATCATAAGGAGACCCAGAATATGGATTTAACCTCATATCGAGCGGACCTTTCACATTCCAGCAGTCGGCGGAATCCAACTCGAATATGTTGAAAGAGAAACGACCATGATCTTTCTCTATAAGATAGAAACGGCCCCGAAACTCAGCAATGTTGAAAGTCTTTGTATCACGATTTGTAAGAGCAGGACTTGGAAGTGGCACTGCCCCAACTAATTCATGATCAATATCAAAGTAAGATATAAACCCTTTTCGGTCGCACCAGTACAGCGAACCATTCCAGAAGATACTAGAGTCCATAGTAATGCTTCAGCTGGCAGACTACATGAATCAAATCCAGACAACCTCCAAGAAGACGTTCCGGAATCGTAGATTTCAATTCTATATTTAAGATCACGGTTCCTCCAGAAAGATATAACTTTGTAGTATGGGGATTTCAGTGGATTGAACGCTAAACTAACATTTCTAAGATATGGGAAACCACAAATTCTCGTTCGGGACGGAGGTACTACTCTGTATTGCTTTGTGAAAGGATTGAAGATGTAATAAGTACGATCATGATTTCGGGGTTTACAATCACTACATAAGAGTAAGCCATTACAAGACTGCACAATCTTAATACCTTCTCTGACTAATCTCCCTATTTTAAAACCTAAGGTTTCAAAAGGGACATAACTTCTGGTA
This sequence comes from Papaver bracteatum, assembly GCA_023529315.1. NCBI lineage: Eukaryota > Viridiplantae > Streptophyta > Magnoliopsida > Ranunculales > Papaveraceae > Papaver > Papaver bracteatum. The sequence goes on from JAJJWX010004617.1 coordinate 254,573, forward strand.
TTTCCATCTAAGAAGATGTAACCATATGTGGGTTTTTTCGTTGAGGAGATCTCATTTCCCCAGAGCAATCCTGGGATAGAGAATTTAGGGTTTTGGATGAAATGTTTGTGAACAAATATTGGGTCTTTGATTAAGGACAACCACTGTTTCGATACAGATTTGAACACAAGTAGAGATTTTGATGGTACGCGGGTAAGAATCAGCGTTAAGATATCAACGTTACTACCTATAAATGATGCTGCTAATGATGGTAATGAAGAATTAGAATCGTTTAAAATCTTACCTTTTCTTGTGCTTCTTCTTCCTCCTCCTCTTCTTCTTTGCTTTGTTGAAGAAGACATCTCTACTTTGTGGAATTCAAGCTTATTTCTATTGATCATCAAAAAATTTATCAAATTTGTTTCTGAAGTTCAATACCTCCCTCAAACCAAACGAAAACAACTCAACTCTCTGTAGTTTGCAATTTTGTATGCATATATATAGACGACCGACAATGCAGCTGGACACAAATGGATGTAGCAGCTGTCTTCCACTCTCACTAAACTTGGCTAATAAGGCAAATGCGTGAACCTCATTGCTGATAGCTACTCTGCACGAAATAGTAAAAAGTTAACCCAATTCCAACAACTACCCTTATTAAAGATGGTGATATCAATTTTTCCCTCCTCAGTAGCACTACAGCCAAATTTGCCCTTGACACGCTCCAGGCCTGGTGCCACACTGCCATGCAATTGTGCAAAATCTACCCATGACAAACAAAATAAATACATAAAACTCAAATTTTAATGATTCACATACAAGGCACGGTAAAAAAAAATGAAATAAACGTAATTTACGTTAGTAAAAATCAAGCATACCTTCCATTTACTGGATCCATGGACATGATCCTTGACCAATCTATCTATTCCTATCCGAAAAACACTGATTTTAATTGTTACTTTGTCGATGAAAATATATTTATTTATTTTACCATTTTTATTATAGTAGAAGAATGCTTTTACCAATTTCTTTTAAGGAAAAAGAAGAAGTAGGTTTGCACGTAAAGAAATATCCACTTCTAGTTAGACACTCATAAAGACCAATAAAAAGTCACCTCCTAGCTTTTTATTGATTTGGCAAACAATCCTTACACTAACAAAGTAGAAGTAGGTTAAGTAAAAGGTACCAAAATCTACATATTATTTATGAGCTTAAACCAACCACCACTTTGATCTTTCTTACATGACTTCATGAAATTGAATTTATAATAGAAAATTTCAACTTATAGAAAAATATAATTAGTAATTAGTAACTTGATTGTTCATCACTTAGTTATGATATTAGTCGTCTTACTTACGTGGGTTCTAAAACTAGTGATAGTGGTTGTTGGTCTTCTTTAATGGAGTGTCGTGTGTGGTTTGTGCAAGTACAAAGATGATGCATGAGGAGGTGAACGAGTTCCTGCAAGCATTTCCTGCACATTACTAGCCCCTCTTTGTAGATCTTCCCACTAGCTAAATGATTCTAAAATTACCCAAACAACCAACATGACCCAACAAACTAACTTCGCTAGCTAGTAAGTAGGTCACATGGGAATAAGACGTAATCCCATGATCCATTTTATGGGGAACTGCTCTTTGGCTAGCTAGCTCAGCGCACCACAAACCCTTTCCAAGTTAATCATAGTCCAGTTGTACTTCGTAATTCTTCACCCAGTGTGTTATGGATTACTTTTGGGGTACATTATTTTTAAGGAGAAGAACTACTAAGGAGTTTTGCCCTTAATTTTAAAATTGACCTACTATATATAAATAAGCACGATGAGGCTAATTTGATACAGTAATACGAGGATCTTGTTTGCTCATCTTTTTTATTTGATTACAGATGAAAACTATAAAGCGAACGACATGGATTAATCCTAAGTTGGACGAGTAAGCTACTTCGTTTACTGCATATTGAAAGTAAAACTCGTCATGCTGATCTTCCTCGCGATATCATCCTAGACATACTCAGTAGACTTCCAGCCGAGCTTATTTTCAAGTGCCAATGTGTGTACCTTTACAAGTTTTAACCACTACCCCATTCTTTACTCACATGCAACGTCAACCATCTACTTCGGTAATAGTTTTTCAGCTTCATTCTTCAGAAGAATCCCCCGGCTCTGAATTTACAAAACTTTGTTACATGAACAAAGAGTTTGAAAGGATTGAAGAAAAACTTTGCTACACTTTCTTTAAGAATTATCTGTTGTGCCACTTTCCGTCAGAACTTTCTGCTGAACTAGACCGACCATCATCCAAAAATCTCCTGGTAATGTCTCTCATTAACCGGTGAGCAAGCCTTGCCTGATTAATCATACACGCCTCCTCTGAATCATGAATCTGGGTAAATCATATAAGCGTGGGAAAGGTTACACTTGAGGTGGGCATAAAATTTCCAATTTGCTCTGAGGATCCGGCCCGGGTACCTCCAAAATCTGCGTCTGGGATAGAAATGAAAGAAAAAAATGCAGAAGAATACTTATTATACCTTGGTAGAAAAACAGCAGGAAAAGAAAAAAAAGAAGGAATTTCCAAAAACATGACATCTTAAATATGCATCCAAGGTATCAACAGAATGGTATATGCCTAGAAGGGAATGAAGTCTGCACGCTGAGAAGATAGGATCAAGAAATACTTTGTGAATATAGGATCAAGATATACTTTGTTTCATCGATGGAAATGAAGTTTTTGAGATTGGCATTTGGAGTGCAATCAATGATAGAGATGATCAACTAGCAGTCAACCTAGCTTAGACTAGCACAGATTGTCATTTTGGTTGGTTCTGGGATCACATTACCATTAACAGTTTGATTCCTATTGTGTCTGGCGATTTCCCTTTTGGTCCTGTAGGAATTCAGAATAGTAGTAGTACTGTAAGTTTTTTGTCAAACACTTGAAACTTTGGTTTGGATAACTATCCATTCATCATGCATAATATCTTTGTTGTTTTTAACGGAGTCATCGTGGATATTTACAAAGGCACTGTTAGGAAAACCGTGGGTTTCCTATTCTAGGTCCGTTTCCATATTGAGGTGGATTCCCTAATTGGGGTAGGAATATTATTAGGAAAGAGTTAGTTTCCTAATTGGAGACTTGTGTTCCCTATATATAGGACTAGAATTATATGTGTTTAGACATCCAACCTAAAAGAGTGTTAAATCCTTGTGCTTAGGATTTTGGTCTCTTTGTTAGGAAGAGTCGTGTGCTACCGTGAAGGTCAATATCGGTGTGAGAGAAAAACTTGTAGAGAGAGGATTTTGGTGTTCTAGTGTTTAGGGTTTAGGGCTTTGCCCTAAACCTAGTTTCTAGTGTTTCCATGTTTCTCTTATGTTACCCGTAACCATGAAGAAGGTGTAAAAGAGAAGACATGAGGATGGTTTGGATAATTGGTTTCTATGGTTTCTTCGATGGTGTTCTCGGGTATGTCTTGTTAACTCTTTGGTTCTTGTCTTAGGTTGCAGAAAGAGCATGTAATGGTTACGAGTACACAGAGGATGTAGCCTGTAAAGGTGAACCACTTATATCTTGTGTTGTGGTTGTGTGTGTGCTTCTTTATATTCTATATCTCTTAATATTTCTCCATGTAACCAATTTCCCTTTGTGATCCTGTGTTCCGCTACGCTTGGGTGCCAATTTTCCCAACAATTGGTATCATATCCAGGTTGGGATGGTGTGATTGAACCTGGAATTGAACGATGGTTTATTGTTCGGGTGGAGAAATATATTTTTTGAAGATAATGTTTCAACCAGTGTTTACACAAAGATGGGTTTGTGATGAGATTTACAAATCAGAGGTTCAACTTGGTAGAAGTGTGTTCCGCTGCGCTTGGGTGCCAATTTTCCCAACAATTGGTATCAGAGCCAGGTTGGGATGGTGTGATTGAACCTGGAATTGAACGATGGTTTATTGTTCGGGTGGAGAAATATATTTTTTGAAGATAATGTTTCAACCAGTGTTTACACAAAGATGGGTTTGTGATGAGATTTACAAATCAGAGGTTCAACTTGGTAGAAGTGTGTTCCGCTGCGCTTGGGTGCCAATTTTCCCAACAATTGGTATCAGAGCCAGGTTGGGTTGGTGTGATTGAACCTGGAATTGAACGATGGTTTATTTTTCGGGTGGAGAAATATATTTTTTGAAGATAATGTTTCAACCGGTGTTTACACAAAGATGGGTTTGTGATGAGATTTACAAATCAGAGGTTCAACTTGGTAGAAGTTTATGTTCTTCGTTTAATTTTATGTTGTAGTAAGGGATACAAAATAAGACTGTATAAGGTGGAATACATATTTACTTCTTGAAGGGTGTTAGTAATCATACACCATAAATAATGGGTTACAAAGTATGAAAAAAAGGATGGGGATGTGAAGTCTCATGTAGAAGCAAGTTCAACAACGCTTCGAAGTTATGCACGAGATGTTATAGATTTATGTTCTTAAGTCTATGTTAAAGTATTCTTGATGGCTTGCACGTAATTTCAAGAATGTTCTCGATCTCGAAAGCATGTACCACGGTAAAATGGGCAATCACACGGTATATATTCTAAGCGAGTATGTTGGGTGTGATGCTGATAAAGAGTATTTCAGATTGATGATGGATTTGAGAATCGCTTAAAGGATTAAGCATGTTAATCACATTGGAAATGTATGATGGTTTATTTCAGATACACGGTAATCATGACATATGTTGGAGTGTGATATTGAAGTTATTTCTTCCTTTCTGGATTAGAGGTCAATATGTTGTTAGCTTACTGGTTGGGTGGAGCTAGCGGTGATTCTTATGGATGGTTCTCTTGGTGATCAATGGTGGAGTCTATGCAAGGATTCGTTGATGGTGATTAAATATTTTCATGGTATTTGTGAAACATGATAAATTTCATAAGTGTTCTTCATAGAGAAGGTGGTTTGAAAACTTTTATCAACATCATGGTATTTTGGTCGTAGAGATGGTTCTATGAAGATGGAAGTTCGGGTTTGAGATTTAAAAGTGATTCTACGAGCATATAGAGATGGTGGAAATCTCTGGTCGAAGATGGAGGTGATTTCATGTGATCGTCTCATGCTTGATAGCATGATCCGAGGTGGAGATTGTTAGGAAAATCGTGGGTTTCCTATTCTAGGTATGTTTCCATATTGAGGTGGATTCCTAATTGGGGTAGGAATATTATTAGGAAAGAGTTAGTTTCCTAATTGGAGACTTGTGTTCTCTATATATAGGACTAGAATTATATGTGTTTAGACATCCAACCTAGAAGAGTGGTAAATCCTTGTGCTTATGATTTTGGTCTCTTTGTTAGGGAAGGTCGTGTGCTACCGTGAAGTTCAATATCGGTGTGCGAAAAAAACTTGTAGAGAGAGGATTTTGGTGTTCTAGTGTTAAAGGTTTAGGGCTTTGCCCTAAACCTAGTTTCTAATGTTTCCATGTTTCTCCTCTGTTACTGGTAACCATGAAGAAGGTGTAAAAGAGAAGACATGAGGATGGTTTAGATAATTGGTTTCTATGGTTACTTCGATGGTGTTCTCGGGTATGTCTTGTTAACTATTTGGTTCTTGTCTTGGGTTGCGGAAAGAGTATGTAATGGTCTTTGATGTTAATGGAAGTTTTCTGGTGGTGTTGGTCGTGGATGAAGCTTGTAAAGGTGAACCACGTATATCGTGTGTTGTGGTTGTATGTGTGCTTCTTTATCTTCTGTCTCTCATAATATTTCTCTCATGTTTGGTTCATGTCACCAATTTCCCTTTGTGATCATGTGTTCCGCTGCGCTAGGGTGCCAATTTTCCCAACATGGACTTCCATACTACGTATTGTTTCATCGAATTAACTACCCATGGGATTGTTATTGTATAGTTCACCAATCCCATGTGTCAAACACTTGAAACTTTGGTTTGGACCATGAGGGAACTAGCAGTATGTTCAGCCGCGCCAGTTCCCATATGTTGTTAAAAGTTTGAGGTATGTTTACCTCTTTTTTTATAAAAAAATAAATAGACGGGAATGAAAAACAATGGCAGATGTTAGCGTCTCATGTTGCTCAGGCGTTGTATTCCCCAGTAGGCTAGTCGTGTTTGATTGGGTTACATGACTTCATCTTACGAACTCAAGTCATTAAAGTATTATGCATTGTTATTTATTTCTTGTCTTTCATCACAATATTTCCTTTTAACAACTTCAATTTTAGGCTCTTGAATTACATGTAAAGGGGGTTTAGTCTGAGGCGTCCGACCTTCCCGGTTATTGTTGACATGTTTAAAAAAAAATCTTGTTTAAAGTATAAAATTTCTTAGGTCGAGGGTATACTAAGCAATATGTGAGCAATTCAAGAGTGAATGACAAAAGTATTAATCTGAAGCGAGAGACCAGGAAACACCCCTCTGCTCATTGCTGACCTATGTTACCAAAACATGGCTTAGAATTAAGTTCGTCTATTACCAAAACATGGTAGTACTCTAACCATATCTAAAACTCTTCGGTGCTAGTCTAACTCAAAAACCTAGTTATGATTATAGATTCACTCATTTCTTTATCGTCTAAAACTAATTTTCTATCGTGGTAGGTTTAATTATTTTTGTTTTACTCAAAGTTGGATGGGTTGCTATCTCCTTTTAAAGTATGTGATGTTATGATCTATATATGTGCGCAGGCCTTGGGAGTTAGACGTGACTTTTCGAAGCGATATCCCATCAAAAGAGATTACGGCTCATTCGTAAAGTATGATATGTTTTAAACACATAAAAGATAAATGATCCATAACAAACTCCGAATCTCACTTATCTCAAAGAATATAATAATATGAAAATGAAAATTACATTACTATACTATTTAATCAGAAGATGCATTGCTAGTGTTGTTGTTGCTCTCAACTGAACGTAAAACCTTCACCAAACAATCTTGTTGAGATCTTCTTGTTGCCTAATAGTAGACACCTTTTTGATAAATTTTAATAAATAATCATCGAGACAATGTTGGTTCAAGTCTCTGTTTGCATCGTAAGCTGTAAACTTTACCATGTGAGGACCATGCCCAGGTTCATCCCAATTTGATTCACACACAAATTTAGTCGTCCTCTTCCAATTAATATTAAATCTCCATTGGAAAATTTCTATGTAGTGTAGTGTATGCTCACCCATATCATCTTCACTTGACCAATAATGGATGGTTAACGATATCTTTGGATCTATAACATTTTCCACGGTGACAATTATTTTCCATTCAACTGGTTGTGCACCTAATAAGGATAAAGTAAGAATAGTGAAGAAGAAGAAGATGGCAGAAACTAAAAATGAGGATTTTGACATTAGGATTTGGATTGGAAGTAACTTTGAAAACTAATTAGTAGTGAGAGTGCAAACAAAAATAAGATAAATATATTCTTATATAGATGTCTCTAATGTTATTATAGATAGAATTGTGTAGGTGATACATGTTACAAGAATGAATAGAAGGTGATAAATGATATGATCGCATTCATGCAAATTTTATTTTTTTCCGTAGTAACCACACAATATAAATGCTATAACTAGAAATGGGTTCATGGAAAGGATATGATCTTCTCTAGTTTATAAGAATTTGTTACTTTATTGTATGCGATTGTAAACTATTGGGAGAAACTCCAAATGGTACCTCCTGTATTTGGAATCAGTTCCTTTTGAGATTTCCAATTTATAAGTGCATACTTTTGTTATGAGGTGTGACTAGGAAAGTCAATATAAGAAATGACAAGGTATAATGGGGCCAGATCTCATCTGGCATGTTTAATAAACAAACTCTAGAATGAGTTATGCCCGGGTTCATACTTTTTAAGATCTTGATTTACTAGTGATGAGACTCCACTGCAGAAAAGCTCATTCCTAAATGTCTCATAATTATATTGTTATAGGCTGTACATACTTTCAGGTGGAAATATGACCATTCTCAACACCATCTCCATGTAATGAATCATCACCAAAAGTTTCACCAAGAAATTATTATCTCATATAAAAGAAATCTTAGAAAAATGATGCTTACTTGGAATGAGTTGGCCAAAGAAGAAAGACCTTAGTTGTAAAAAAACAAGAAACAAATGGATTAGCTAAAGAGAAAACAAGTAGAAAAAAATCTCTAATATTGTTATAGGTTGTATGTACAGACTTGCAACTAAGGTCGAAGAAGATCGAACAAGTGGAAAAAAATATCTAATGTTACTAAAGAGAAAACAAGTGGAAATATGCTTCCATGGAGAAGAAGATCAGATCGAAGATGACGAAGAATCTACTTTAGGAAAAATGAGCAGCAAGTGAGAGAATAAGAAAAATGTGTTTTAACTTTATTAAAAGAAGCGTCAATTGTTGACAAGACACTAAACTAAAACGATAGTACCTAGCCACGTATGTGGTAAAATGTTAAGTCAACACACCTCCTTACTTTTACGCACGCGTCTCAACTCAATATTAATATGTATTGATACTACATATTGCATATTAATATGTATTGATACTACATACTATATATGTTACTACATACTACATCTTAATATGTAGTAACATATTAATATGTATTGATACTACATACTACATATGTTACTGCATACTACATATTAATATGTATTGATACTACATACCACATATATGTAGTAACATTTGTTATTGCTACATTACTACATATCAAAACATATTAACATATGTATTGATACTGTTAAGTATTGATACTACTAAGTATCAATACTAATATGATACTATATATGTTATGTAATGATACTAATTAGATCTGGAAGGGTGTTTTAGGCATTTAGAAAACACATTTTATAATATCCACAAAGTTTTCGGACCAGTGAGTCAATAATATGGTCTTAAAACATGTTTTTGGACTAGAGAGTAAATTAGTTTCACGGGTGGACTAGCCATTAACCGGGTTATGAAAAACTGGATTAACCAGTAATTCCTAGGGTATTTTTTGTCTCAAGTTCAATAATTGGTTAGAGAATCAACATATCAAAAATAAATTTTTGATCTTTATACCTTCATTTTTTTCTCTTTAATATTAGCATTAGGTTTCATGTGTGTACTTGTTTTCATAGTGTAAACCTCATAGCCTTGATTTCTAAAATATTTAGGCTTATAATCTTCTTTTAAGTTCCTTTTTAAGGGTTTGTATGCTTAAAAACATCGGACGAGTTTCTATGTCTATATGGTTATGATTAGTGAACTGCGTTTATGATTAGTGAACTGCGTTCAATTATGATTAGTGAATTGGTGTTCAAAGGTTTACGTAGAGATGAATAGGGTTTTTGGTTTTGATTTTGATTTTAGGCAAATGTAGGTTATATATCAATTGAAATGTTCGTGCATGTTCAATTTGGGGATGATGGTTGAGATAACATGATCGAAAAAAATATATGCTATGTTAGCCCTTCGCTGGTTCATTTGTAAATATCCCTGAATTTCATATTCTTTGTTTTAGAAGAATGCTTGTTCTTTGTAAATCCCTTTAAGAGTCTATTTGTTTCATTCTATTGTTGTTTACTTCCCTGTTTATATAACTTATCCTGGGGTTGTTTTGTTACTGGTCTGCAGAATCGGATCAGGAGGTATCAGTGGCTAGTTTGTCAACTAGAGTCTCAATGAAATAAGAGCACAAAGTCAAGAAAATCGAATGACTCATGTTGAAGAAAATGCGAACATTATAAGTGAGCAATGTTGAAGGCAGTGAAGCAATTATAGGAAATACAATGGACAACATTGTAGGAGTTATTACAACTTTTGGTAATATTATAAATAACGCCCGAGGACCTACGGGAACTCTCTTAGGAAGGTACAAAGAAGTGAAGAAAAGTTTGATTAAGGAGAGGGGTGAAGTTATCGACGGGTATGATAAGGCATTCAATAGGCTTGATCCCGTTCTTTATAGTTATTTCACCATAATAATCACACTTTTTGCGTTTAATGTGTGCTTTTATACTCACATGCCGGGGAGAAGATGAAGCCGACCGAATTCTGAGGAAGAGCGGGAATGGTTGTCTTAGTTACCATAGTCCTTTTGGGTTTTATATGGTTACTTTTCAAGAAGATTGGTCACATCCGTAGACAGTTCAAAGTATCTAGAAGAAGGTTTGAAGAGTTATGCAATATCTTCACGGGAATTTCTGAAACCAGTCAACAAAGATGAGAAAAAATCGATGCAGCATCCGGAGAAGTCAGAATACAAATTGAAAATGCATACGCAGTAGCAGCTAACTATGATGATTTGCAACCTGAAAGCTTGATTACTAGCTTTGAAGACAGGAGATTTTGTATATCCACACTTGACAACAAGCCACTGATGTCCAAAGTATACCTATGGGGAATTGTTATTATTGTTTTACTTAGTGTTGGCCTTATGATTAGATAAAATTTCTCCAGGTGCCTCAGGTCCTCTAATGTAGAAACAAAGGATTTAATGGTGTTGAACATCTAACATATCATATCTAACTAATGTAATTTATCAGTGAATGCAGTAATGAATGGGTAAAAAGTAGAAACAAAGAATTTAATTTAAAGGTAAAAACATTTCAAATTTCATATCAATCTATCATTAAATGTAGTAAAAAAGTCGAAAAAATTGTCATTCTAAATTATTTTAGAGAACACAATTCTTATGAGTTTTTGATTTTTTATATACAAAATTAACCTTACAACAAAAACTTCTACCAGGGGAGATTGAAACAGAATAAGAATAAAAAAATAATAAGAACTATCTTGAAGCTCTCTGCCCTCAGGATCCAGTTACAAACCATCGGAAAAAGGCAACTGTTACATTGCCATGGCTAGAGGAGCAAATCAACAGAAAAAGGAAAATTGTGGACCCATTTCAACTCCACTATAGTAGAAACATGTTCCTCTATGTAACAATTACCATATGCAAAAACTTGAAAAAGTTAACTAAGTTGTTTATGGATTTAGAGCTTAGATGACATTTATACTATGACGACAAAAAAAAAATGAAGGCTTATACTCCTATTACGCTCCTACATCATGATTTTGCAGACTTACAATTCTAGTATAAATGTAGATGTTCCCCGCAATTCTCAAATGATCTAAATTAAATGGTGTAGATGTATTTTACTACCAACTACATCCAAAGGATAGAAACCTTCTACTCAAGTCAAATGAAGGTAAACGTTCAACAATGAACACAAGATATACGTGGTTCGGTATGATTACCTACGTCCACGGGGGTGAAAGGGAGAATCTTATTACTTCAAGGTGTTACAAAGTTGTTGCTCATAGCCGGATTTCCATACAAAAATGAACTTACTTGTCACTCTCTTCTCCTTGGTGTAAACTCGAGTTTCTCTCTCTCTCCAAAACTTACAACCTACCTCTCTTGGATACAAGTCACTCTATTTATATAAGAAGTTCCATACAATCAAGTTAGGATTTGGGTCATGTTGCATCTATTATGAAGTTCTGTGATCGGGCCTGCTTACGTCGCCCCTTCTTCTATGCGCATGGCCGATGCATCTTGATTCCTTCGTCTGTCTCTTGTCCGAGCCGACCTCTTCGGGTGTTCTCTTGGCACGATGTCGCCTGTCTTATCTGTAGCATCAGCGGTGGGCCGATGTGACATGTACTTTCTTATCCTTTTGACCGTAGCACCTCGTTTGACCCACCCTGTCTTGTCTTGTCAGCTCTGTCAGAAACCTCGGGTCAAGTCTTATCCGACAGCTGTAGAGCGATCACGCCCGATCCACGTGGCTCCTCAAATCTCGCGCCTGCTGGTCTTCCTTCTATGCTTCACGTCTCTTCGTTTTTAGGATCACCAAGGCTTAAGATGTTGCCACCTGGATCTATGGATAATTTACACCTACATTTATGCCCCTTCTTTCGCTCGTGTGGGAGACACGAGTGGAAGAACGTCGTCCCAACTGCCCACGTCTTCGTCCATGTCACAAATCCCGCCATGCAATGCCCCACTTAACTCTACTTTATTACCTGTAACCGTCGGCGTCGGTTACAACTCTTCCTCTTTAAATAGCCCGCTTATTTTTCTCCTTCTTCTTCTTTATCCTTTCTCTCTTTGTTCCCCGCCACTGCAATCTTTTCTCCCAGATTTCTTCATCACTCTTTGCTACTGAGAACCCTAGTTTTCTTGATTTTCTTATTTCATCTCCTCCTCACCGATTACTACAGTAGCCATTGTTACAGTCTCGTCGCCTTATCTCTCTTCGTCGAAAACCAAGTTCTACATTATTTCTGTTAATGGCTTCTTCTCCCTCTATGACTGAGAAAAGGTCTGTTGATGATGTTTTTTCCGAGATTGATGCTTTTTCCCTTTCTTCTATGTTTTCTTACGAGAGTCCCTCCGAGTACGATGTTCGTGCCATGAAATCTATCTTTCCTGATGATTCTCCTTCTGTTTTTCATGCAGGTCCGAGAGAAGGGTGAGAGATATTTCCGACGAGGAGTTCGTTTAGCAGCTTAAGGAAAAGTACGACCTTGGAAACTACGAAGTTACCCTGATCTCTAGCCAAAACATCCTCTTGAAGAAGTCCGATATGACGAAGCACGAGCAGTCGGCTGATTGCGTGGTCATCACCCAGGGCCAACAGGAGCTAGGCCTTCGTCTTCCCCTTTACAACCCTGATAGCCCTTTTTATTACGAGGTTCTTTCCCAGCTCAAGCCCTCTCGTGCTTTGGCTCATTGGACTGGCAATACTTTTCGTATTATGAAAGAATGGAGGGATCGCCGAGATAGTCACGGTTCTACTATCGAGTGGTCGACCTACAAGTCCGAGGACGCTCCAGAATATACCGTTGCCAATTTCCTTGTCAATTATAAAGCTGGTACTTCCACCTTAGGCGATCTTGCTGGTTTTGCTGCTAGTCCTCATCGGGTCAGAACTATGCCCGATGGTGTTGAAAGGATGATGATGGATGCCGATCCCATCGTCCAGGGTTCCAACAAGCGAGCCCGCCATTCTAATGATCCGATCTATCCCCGAGTTCCGCTTCTCGTCCGAGACCCCATTCTACATGGTAGCTTCCCGTCGCCTACTTTTCCTGCCAAGCCCTATTCATTTTGGGTAGTTAATGATGACAAGGCTGATAAGGTATACGTTTTCTCCTTTTTTGTTGCTTGCTATCTTGTTAGATTCGGGCGTCAACTGGTCACTTGTTGTTGTTTTAAAATCTCATGGAGACTCTACCAAGGGAGCCGGATCGTATAGGAAAAGAGTTGCTGGCACAAGGGTTGAGGAAGACCAGGGGAAGGTAACAAACATGATGATTTTCTTATAAGTACATGTACTTGCCCCTGTTTTTTTCCTTCACATGTTCTTGCGAGACACCTTGTGCAGAAAAACCCTAGGCGCGATGATGGTGATGTTGACGAGGTTGACCCCCAACCTCTTAGGCGTAATCCCCTCAGAGGTAAGCAAGTTTCTAAGCCACCGCCGAAGAGGGCCCCAATCATTGAACTTTCCGATGAAGATGAACTACTTGGTGATAATATATCGGGTGACAAAGGCGATGAGCAAGGTGTGGGCAACCAGCAGGAGCCCTTGGAGATGCCCGTAAGGTTGTTACTGATGTACCGGTAGAGCTTCTTCGTGTGCCCCGGATTACTGAGAGGTCATCTTCTGGCACTGCAATTTCGTTCACCGTCTCTGGCCCTATCATGAATTATTTGGGTGCGCTTACTTCACCCGATTTTGGAGCGTATATTGAGGAAGAGATGTTGAATGCGGTGCCCCTCTATGGCGATATCGCCCAGACTCTTGACGCAGTGGTGAGCGGCTCGTTTTAGCATAGTGGTTCCCCCCTTCTGATTTCTGTTCTTATTGTCGCTTATAATTTACTCGTGTTTACTTGTGTTAGATCCTGAACCGTGTGCGCTTAGATGCCGCTGATGCATGTCGTATGCGTCAAAAATAATTCACTTCCTCACTTTACTAATTATAAATATAGTATTCGATAAGAAAGAGTTCGTATCCACAGAGAGGCGATTGTTGTTATGCAATTTTCAGATTCTTAAGTAACCAAAATAACTCGGGGTGTGTTTTTGTTTTTATCAAAGTAATAAAACTAAATAAAGCAAAGTAAATAGTTGGAATAATCTATAAGGAAAAGATATTGGTCAAGGGATAGTATCATTCACGAGTATGTATTTTTCATCTATAATTAGAATTGGTATTTAATCTCTCAATTATCAAAAGTCCTAGGATATCTTGATCGCAAGAGTATCCCGTTTATTTCTTTATTTTTATCACAAACAACATTAAAAGATGCTATTGTGAAATCTATTTAAAAAGCAACCTAAAGTGTAAAAGCACAATTAGATTTAACTCCCTAAGAGCAATAAGTTCTATGAAATAAGACTAATCGATGCAAACAAACGTGTAAAAGCACTAATTTGTTTTAACTAAGGTTATGATTCATATGCGATTAAAAAGATGTATCACTACAAGTATTAACCACAAGATGCTACTAGAAATCAGAGATAACAACTTTTACGTATGGAAAACCCTAGTATAGCTATAGAGATGAAAACAAATCCAATTGATTCCGGACTCAACCAAACTAGCATTCAAATCATATGATAATAAAACAATGAATCATAAACGATAAAATTGAGACAAAACTAATTCATAGAATCAAATAACATGCTTGAAGAAATCAATTTTTATCCCATAACCAATTATTGTATTTAGCTACACATATTCATGGAGTTCATCATCATAATATTCAAAGAAATAAGATGAAACATAAAAGAAAGCAAACCCTAGTTGAAGTTCTCTGCAAAAAGCTCCAAGAATAGAATAAAAACGTTTTCAAAAGTTGTAGAAGTCTTCCCTTTATGTCTCTTCTTAGGTCCAAAATTAGGCATAGTCTTCAAAGTCCATTAGTTGGAAATTCACCCGGCCCACGAGAGAGAGAGAAACCCGTGTAGAAAATATGTCCCAAAAGTTGTCGCCGGAAAATAAAATCGTCCCCGGGAACTGGGTTCCACAACTCATCTCTCCTTCTCTTTAGTCCACATTCACAAAACCACTAACCCAACTTCTTATTTCTTACGAAAACGCACCCAAAAGCGACCCATAGCTCATATGTCCAGCGGACAACTCATGGAATTTGTTAGGAAAATTACTCTGGACACTTGAGATACCTAAAACTGTCACCAAGCAAATATGTACTTCCAACAACTCATCTCTCCTTCTCTTTAGTCCATACATTCACAAAAACCACTAACCCAACTTCTTATTTCTTACGAAAACGCACCCAAAAGCGCGACCCATAGCTCATATGTCCAGCGGACAACTCATGCATCCAACACATACCCCCTTCGCGATTCAATGAAATATTATGATCCATACTCTAAGCTCTGCAATCCGGCATTCCCATAGGCTATGATCTCTCCATCTTTGAAGACGGTCGTGAACCTCTGTTGAACAGAAGATGGGTATTTTTTAATCATTCTGTTGAGGGTGAGAAATAATGTGTTGGTGTTCTTGAGGATAAAAAGGTTGATCTGAAATGTGTTTTTGGGTTGAATCTAGCAGCGAGAGTTTGATGATGGGGATTTATGAGATTTCAGTAACTTTCCGATTCAGGGTTTAATGGGTTTGAGATATTCAGAAGTTTTTGGAGAAGTTGATGGTTGAATATTGCTGGTGATTGATGGTTCGATATGTTCTGAAATGAGTTGATGTTCGTATTTTTAAGCTTCATCGAAATGGGATATTCTCATATCCTTCTTCAGATGTATGTTGTTATGATGTTTGGTGGTCAAATGCCAAGCGTCAAGGTATACATCTTTCAATCATCAATTCAATCTCATGAATTATGGGGGTTTGAAGATTTGATTTTGATTAACTTCTTTTGATTCCAAATCGAAACCCTGATCCCAAAGGTGATTAGGTCAAATATTGAATCTTCTTAGGGCATTTTACACTGGTGGTTATGCAGCATACTGAATGGAAACTTTGATTTCACTGAACACAGTGAACAAGGAGACAAGTCATTCATAGATTCTAATTTGCTTAATTCTGAATTAGTGATTGTGTTTAGGTTCTAGCTCTAGGAGGATTCAACTTCAGGGCGTTTTATGGTTGCTCTGCACATATGCTTTGGGTGGTGAGCGTACCATACAATTGGATGGTGCTCATGTTGAGTTCTTGAGATTGCCAATCATTATCAAGGTATATTTGAAATTTTAGTTCTTTTTGAGTTCAATGTTTTGTAATTTTGTGCATCAAATTGCTAAATTCCACCAATCTTACCGAGTTGAGTTTTAGAGATTAACAATTTCAGTTCAACGTGGTCTTGAATTTCATATCGGCATCAATTACAAAATGATTTGTGAATCTATTGCAGTTCAGCCCAAGATGGATCCAAATGAACTACAGATCTTGAACCTTAGCACAAGGCAGGAAGAATTACAGTTATTGTAAGAATGGGAGCTGAAAACATGAGAGTCAAATTGCCCCATTTGATCCAAGCATGAGGATATGTGACTTGCACGGCAACAACCATCAACGGTCTAAGACTAGACCTTTTGATGCAATCAGGTGTTCTCTAAACCATTTTTTCCTACCTCAAGTCCATACACCAGGAAATAACATGTTACAAATCTTTTAATTGGTGTTCTTATTACACTAATTATCTTGGTTAGACTCAAAATATTATTCTGTCTTGTTGGTCAATTCCATAGCCGTAGATTTTTTATTTTTCTTTTAAAGTTAGAAAACTGCTCTTTCGAAAATTATAAAAGGAATGTTTTTCCTTTGGATAAATTTTCTAATGGATGTTCAAAATGTAACTACATGAAATTGCAAAGTAAATTAAAACTTGTCATCTTCTTCTACCTAACATACGTGATTGTACTTGGAATTTTATTTGTGTTCTTGAGAAGTTTTGTCATTTATGTTCATTCATTTCAAAAGGGATTCATTTCAGTATATTTTGATAGCATGAAATCTAAATTCAGAGACATAAACCCAGCACTCTATCTTAGTCTCTGGATGGAATCCTAAATAATATATTTTTTTCATCATTTTTTCAATCTCAAAGATGTTTTTAATCCATATGAAAAATTTGAACAATACACTTCAAGCACTTTCAACTAATTAAAAAAAATAGGATCTCATTTACATTATTATAGTATTAGAATAACTGGGTTAAATCCCCTCCTGTTTTGCAATTATATGTAAATGATAAAACAAGAAACTAATAATATACCTGTTTGAAGATCTTTAGCTAGTGCTGTGGTCCTTCCACAGGTAGGTAAAAGCGCTCGCTTCACTTTAAATGTGATACACGCGGAGAGCTAACCTGAATTGGATTGGTCAACAGATGATGGGCATTCCAGAGTCGCGGAATAGAGAAGAAAGTAAGTGATAGGCTCACATGAGAACGGTGATTTACTGGAGAAAGTGAGGTGTTGTTGGTGAGATGAATTGAGTGGTTTGCAGGAAGTTAGAAGAAGGCTACGTTTGAATGAAGTCATGGT
Source organism: Papaver bracteatum (assembly GCA_023529315.1). Classification (NCBI taxonomy): domain Eukaryota; kingdom Viridiplantae; phylum Streptophyta; class Magnoliopsida; order Ranunculales; family Papaveraceae; genus Papaver; species Papaver bracteatum. Next base: position 272,054 of record JAJJWX010004617.1, read on the forward strand.
AATGAAGAGACTAACTGCAGCTTTCTGCTGCTCCTTCATTGCCCTGCTCTTAACTCACTGTAGTTCCATAGCTTCACCAGAAATCCTTTCTCATCAAACCTCATCTCACTATTGGCTTCTCGAGCAACATTGCTTTGTAAACCCCAGCTGCAGAACAACTCAAGATCATTGCGTTACGGACATCCATCCACTCCTTTCCTAGCTCAAATGCACAGCTCCATGATGCCTCCTCCACCAGCTACCACCTTACTCAGCTCACAACATCATCTTAGCAGCAACATCTGCAACTTCTATGTGATATTAACTTGCGACCTAAGATGATCATACTAATGTCATCAACTGAAACTTGTCAAGACCCACACAGCACCATAGCCATTGCAGTCTCATCCACCTCATTCATTCTGTATTCACAAACTTCAGAACTTCAGTTCATTCTTGAGAAGCATCGATCCCACCTACATCTTTTCATTACAGCCAAATAATTTGAGACAACATCAACAAAGAACCAATCTGCAGATTTCGCCAAATCTTCTTCTCTATTGCCATTCATCCATCTCTGCAATGCGTGAATTGGCTACTTCTTCCCTCAGTTTTTGATGGTTGCTCTGCCCATATGCTTTTTTCAAATTTGAGTTGCACAAAGCAACTCCAATGCAGAACATCACCACCAGTTCCTTACAACCTTTCTTACCATGTAGATATTAACGGATTTGTTTTTTTGTTTCTTGAATGCTGGATCAGTGATGCTTTGAGTCAGATGATCATACTTAATGTCATTTTTTCTTCAACCGAAACTTGTCAAGACCCACGTAAGATGATGGTAGCAGGTGTTGGAATTGCAAGCCGTGAATAGAGAAGAAAGTAATGTGATACTGCTACAAGAAAGTTTTTTCTAAGCCATGAACATGAGAACAAGGAGAATTGCAGATGGGTTTGTATTGAAGAAGAAGCTGATTTTGTTAGACTGGATTTTGGTTAAGTGGTTTATCCACCTCATTCAGGAGTGTTGAAATTGAAGCCAAGTGGTAATGAAGAGACTGAGGCCAAGAAATATTCTGTTGAGTGTGAGATTGATGGGTTTGATATGAGAATTAGACAAGTTACTACAAGTGTAGTGCCTAATAAATAATTTGAGACAACATCAACAACAACCAATCCAAGTGCGCTCGAAAACACATCCGCCAAATCAAGGGTTGTGTTTTTCTCAAAATAGAATACTGCCATGAATTCATCCACAACCACGGCCTACCACCTTACTCTTAGCGCTAACATCCGCAACTTCTATGATATTTTTTTAAATTTGAGTTGCACACCTCATTCAGAACTCCAACTGAGAAGCATCGATCCCACCTACATCTTTTCATTACAAACCAAATAATTTGAGACAACATCACCACCAGTAGCTTCCGCCAAATCTTCTTTCTCTATCGCCATTCATCCATAACCAATTTTTCTTACCAATCACCAATAAGGCTACCAACCGCTCGAACTCAACTAGG